>CABFOW010004248.1:8139-25455 GCA_902141385.1 Timema californicum
TATATATATATATATGTGCTTTTTTTTGCTAGATCTTTAGTGGTCCAGATAAAATCATTCAGTTGCCGACGACTGGTGATAATCCATCAAGGCGAGACTGTTGCCTTTCAGGGTGTACGGAATGTATATTAAACGCTCCTACTCCAGTTGTGGCCTAATTTTGGAAGTGTTTCTCACTCACGCAACCGGCACCTCGTGGCAAGGTCAGTAAGCCCTTGCGATGTTTGGATGCGCGTCTAGCACTCTTCGACAAGACGCTGTGGCCTGGCTGTTGCTGTGATTGGGATGAGGGAGGCAATATTTTTAGCGCCCACCTACCAGGACACCCAACCTATCCACACGTGAACTCATCTTCCTTTGCTCGCAGATGTCGCTAGCAGTGGGGGGAATGAAGGGAGAGTATCTTTACACACAAAAACATCCCAACACAATGCTTTAGTCTTTCTCGAGAAACACGAGGGGTGTACAAAAGAAATTCTATAATGTAGACCAAACTTTCGAACATCAACATTCATTCAAAGTCATTAAAATTGGTCATTATATATATATTATGTCTTATTTGATTATTAATTGTAAAGGTTCATCTTAAAAGTTATTCAAAGTCTCCAATAATACTTACTTATGGATTTTTGTAAAATAATTTTTCTCCTTAAACGGACCAAGAATGCAAATACAATAATGTAATATTTTTATTTACGTCATTGTGGCAAAATGGGTTTCTAGTTTTCAAACAACGGGATTCCTATGGAAATCAGTCTAGTATTCTCATGTTAGGACCTTTTGAAAATAAGTAAATTAATGAAAATATACGAACCAATTTTCATATAAAGACCCCCATCTGACAAATATAATAGTTTACACGTATTCATGCATCTGGTAATGTGATGTGTCGCTTTGCTAGATAAGATTAATACCGTTACCTATAAAATCAGCCTAGTAAAATAGTTAAATGATATTAATATTGACAACATAAAAAGTTATTTTTTTCCAAAAAGGTCCTATGAAAATTGGATCGTACCTCCCTGGGTAGGCAGACGATAACAGATAACAGTAACATGTATGCCTTACCGCGAAAATTTGAACTTTGACCCCGATTTGGAGAGTTCATTGACCTACTTTCCGCATCCGGTTGATTTACCGTTATTCCCCCACCCACATCCCCCTCCCCCGAGGTTATTTTCCGTGGGCAGTGTATTGTGATGTCAATTAATCTACTTTCCACATCCGGTTAATTCCCCCCCCCCCAGCTGACAGAGGCCCCCACAGTGGCTCAGGGGCTTAGCCCATTTGATTTTAATGTGTGCCCCAAGGGGTTTTGGTAGGGGGGAGTGTGCAGTCTTGGGCACTCCTCCCACGACATGCCAGCCCATGAGGAAGGGGGGGGGATTATCATCTCTTGGCGATTGTCTATCATAAAGTGTGAGCTATTGGCAATGTCTCGCTGTGATTTTCATTGACCCCCTTTCCACATCCGGGGCCCTACTAGGTGGTGGCTGTGGCTGTGAGGACCACCTGTCACAGCCCCTAGGCTATTTTCCGTGAGAGAGTGTATTATGATGTCCACATCCGGTTGATTTACCGTTATTCCCCCTCATAAGGAATAGATCACGACCATGAATAATGTCGCATTTGGTTTTCCCTGATGACTCATACCTGGCGCCAGTTTGGCGGTTCGACAAGATAAGTTGAGACAGGTCATGCTTGGTGGTTCGACAAGTGGAGCCTCGTAAGGGACAACCAATAAAACACAATAAAACAAACATATATTTATTATACATTAAAGGTTTCACAGACATCATACATACTATTTATTATACACTTTTACAGGGTTGACGCATATATTCGTTCATACGTTTTTCTACAGTGTCTCTTAGGTGTGTCAGTAAAATTGTCTTTATTTCACAATCCAACATGTAATAGTCCAAACCGACGACTTGACGTGTATAGTAGCACTGATAAGATCCAGGTTTCTGATGTGCGTTAGAGATCGATGATATCCACCGATTCTGTTACCGTGTCGCACACATTCATGATGAGTGTGTCGATAAAATCGTTGAAATATCGCGCGACGGGTGTCGACCACATATCCCGTTGGTCGATGGCGACGTCGTTGAGGTCCCAAACCTCACAAAGACGCGCCCAGCTATGAGCTAGATATGCGACCCGTTTTTGAGTCCAGCGTCTTGTTTCTCGCTGATAACGACCATACGGACATCGCACATTCATCTCAGAGAGATTTCATGATTAGTCAGACTAATCTTCTGAGGAGGCTGCGTGTTGCTGAAAAACTTTGATATTACCGACTTGCAGTTGCCCAGTTATTACCACTTTGTGCGGTTAAACACGGCACAATTCCCTCCGCATTTTTCTAGTTGGACATAGGGCGTAAAGTTGTTCTTGACACTCATGCCAACGATGGCTCGCTTGGTGTCGACTTCGTCCAGCGGAAACAAAGTGTTGAAAATAATGGTGATGGCGAGCATCTTCACAGGCTTTGCTTTGCGGGTACAAACGTCTTGGCCTTCCATGATGTTTGATCGCTTGGACGACTGTCGTGATTATGAACGGCACGCCATCGGGATGCCCCTTTTATGGGCGCACGCTGATTGGACGCAGCCTCTTGATGGGCGGCAGGACCTTAACGTCTTGAAAAATATGTTGTAATATCTCACCACCTTAGCGTCATTGCCTGTGTGATTGATGGGTGAGAAAAGGTCTAGGAAAGTTTTCATCGGAATGCTCTGGGCGCGATAGAGAAGGTACATGAGGCGGTAAAGGCTGCAAACATATGAGGCTATACTTTAAAGTTGTAACGTGTTATTCAACGTGCGGGGAGTGTTTTTGCGTATCAATACCAAATGTGATTTCATACGGGGTGGAAAATCATAGCTGTCACAGAATTATCCTACGCCGTTCTTGTCAATAAAAAAAGGGTGACCCAATGTTTACCAGGCTTGTTTTGTGGATCTGTGGCAGGTTGCGCTATTCTTACAGGTAGTTGATCAGCAAGGAAAACACCCGATCGTACAGAAAGAAACAGCGAGTTTGTTTTCAGCGCACGTCTTATGGTGTGCGTGTCCACCTTCAATCGTCTAGTCTCAAAGTCCTCCAATGGAGCCGAACAGAGATTCCAAACAGAACTATGTGCCATGCACATGGTGCGGCTCAATTTAGATGTTTCCAAAGACGAGCAACCTCTGTCATACAGATCTACGACAGGCGTAGGCGTGTATTTGGCTAGAAACTTTTTATTTTCTGCCCCCTTGACGTAGACGGTTTCTGCACGCTTTGTGGCACGGGAGATGAGGGATTCTAGCAGCTGCAATCCACATCACCGCTATATCAGGGAATACCGTACAGTTTATTGAAGATATGGTTGGCTTGCTTTTTAGCGGCGGGTGAAAGTTCCTCGATAGCGTATGGGGGTTTTAACACCCAACGTTGAAGTAATGTAACGCATAAAGATAAAACACTCAGTTCATTGACGATAAGCTCTTTGTTGTCACCGATGAAGCTCTTGAAATACACAATGACGTCCATGATTTAAATGACGGGTGTAAGAAGCGGGAAGTCGCTTATATTAACTCCCATAATCGGTCACGACGTTTCTGTCCTTGTCGATGGTGATGGTGTTGGCAAACTCCCCGTACACGATACAGTTGACGGTTTCGGCGAGAGCTCTGGTGAAGCTCACTTCGATGCTCAGAGAACAATGCCTCGTCAAATTCCAATACAATGTCAGGTGGGCGGACAGATAAGCCGTGAGATTGAAAGCCATGAGATGATATACCTTAGGGAAGCCTTCCCGTGTGATGTCGCTAACTTCATTCATGAAATGGATACCCGTTCCAGAAAACAGAGTGTGGTAGGACATGAAATAATTGCCGTGTTAAAAATCGGGCTGTAGTGGTTTCGACGGCACTTGTTCCCCATCCACGTACAGCGAGAAATGGTTCATGCCATAGGTTTGGAAGTTGAACGGGTTCTTGGTAGCGTCTCCGTTGAACGCAGCGTTTGATACAAATCCCACGATGCATCGTTTGGGCAACTGTCCGGTGAATACGTTGTTCAGTGATTTCCCTTGTACGCCCATAGGAATAGTAAGTGTTTTTACTTCCACGCGGGTGATGGGATACTTTGCAGGAGTGACGTTTAATGCTTTGGCATGTGCCAACAGTATAGAAGGTGCTACTTTGACATGTCACACTAGAAGGCCGGCTTCAGCGATATGAACCTTAAATTGAGGGAGTTCAGGGACGGCCATAAAACTAAATCCGTGTATGGAACGGACCAACTTGACTCATGAGCTCGGTGCCGTTCAAAAGGTGTTTCTCTTGGTTAAACACGTCACCGTGTAAATACCCCAAAAGATCCACCGTTTTACTTTTTACGGTGAGACTGCGACAAGCCTCAAATCCCTTGTTGCCAGCGTTAGCCTCCTCAAAGTTTCCGGGGCTGTCTGCGAACCACAGACCGCAAGTCAAATGTGTTCTTTTGGCGTCACTGTTGTAATTGAGCAGCGTCTCAATGTACGATCTATAAGCATACGTGTTGCTGGGCGGTGAGACTAGTTTTTGTTTTAAAAACACATCCACCTGTGTGAATAGCGAATGCAACCAGTTGTCGACGGGAGCGATTCAATCCACCTCGGTGAAAGCACCACCGTCGGGTTTCATGATGGCCACCCTGAGATAAAGCATGGTCTGTGAAAGCTCGATATAAAACTCGCCTTAACCGGTAACGGTAAATTCGATGGGCGAATCATCATTGAGGGAAGAGAGAGGTTTGCACTGGAGCCATTGCCCACTTTTAAGACTGGTTTACGTGGTTGGATGGAAAAGAGATAGAGTTCACTGCTGGCACACTCGCAGGACTGTGGGTGTAGAAAGACACTTCAACAGAAAATATCTGCCGCTTCTTTCTTCACCTTTTTACGTCGGGCAACGACAGAAGACTGACGTCGGTGCTTCTTACGACGCCTTTTATAGACTGAGTCGGTCATCAGTGTGTCTATCTTCTGCTCCGCCTTGAGTTTCAGGTTTGTTCCAACCTCACTGATACGCTGCCGTAGGGCCTCTTTTAAAGGACGACGCTAATTGGTGACGTCGAAGAGCACGTCAATAGCTATATGAAGCACCTGTTTTCCAACGGCCTTAGCACCGCTTCTCCGCAACGGTACAACGCTCTTAAAAAGACTGCTGAAAAAACTTCATATCCCGTGCCCGCATTGATAGGGAACAACGTGGTAGATCGAAGATATTCCTGTTCCAGCCTGGTTGACGTAGTATCGTTGGTAGGGACAGTTCATGTTGAGCAGCGTCGAAAATGAAGTTTCACGCACACTTTTCCAAACTCGAATGGTACAAGTTCACTAGTGTTTGTTCTTATATTGATTTCCAAGATTTCAATTCAGGTGCCAGATGCTGCCCACATGACTTGGCGTATGAATATGTTAAATTGCGGAGTTCTGCCACTTTAAAATATAGGATAGGTATTGATAATATCTATAAAGGTACTAGATGCAGATAACCTGACTTGACGTGCGATAAATATTCATCAAGCTGTTAAAGAAAGCCTTACATTAACTTATTTTGTGCGCTACCCTAAAAGTTACAATAAACACTCTTAAATAAATTATTTGTAAACTTCCTTAGAATTATTTTGAATTTACTGAGTTATTTGCACTGCAGTTCACATGACTTGACGTATGAATATGTTAAATTGTGGGATTCTCGCAGTTTATAATATTAGTCGTATTATTATTTATAGGTATTGATACCATCTATAAAGGTGCCAGATGCATATAACCTGACTTGACGTATGATAAATATTCATCAAGTTGTTAAAGAAAGCCTTACATTAACTTATTTTGTGCGCTACCCTAAAAAAATCACATTAAAAACTTTTAAATAAATTATTTGTAAACTACCCTCGAATTATTAAGAATTTACTAAGTTATTTGTACTGCAGTTCACATGACTTGACGTATGAATGTGTCAAATTGTGGGAACGTATTAATATATTTAATTTGTTTGGTAGAAAGAACAGAACTAAGTATGATTCTGCTAGGATCACATGATCACATGCGTCCTTTACCAGCGGTCGTTATCTCATTGACTTGACATATGAGTATATTTAATTTGTTTGGTATAATTTCTATTACCTCATAATGAGAAAAGATAACAGCAGGGTGTCTACTCAGTTAGAGGAACAAAAATTCTTGACTTTTTGGTGACCTTTTTTGACCACTAAATACCTTCGGGACGCATAGCCCAAACGGGCAGTAATTCGCGGTGCAAAAAAAAATTCCTTTGGTAAACGGTCGAACATTATATTGTACATCGGGCATAGATATTATAATAACAAACACAAGTAAAAACTATTACTATAATCATACCAACAAGAAAATTTACTTGTAATTAAAGATGTTTGAAGCTCCCAGAAGCTGAAGTTTCTCAACAAACATAAAAATCTAATATTGTTCAAATTTGTCACCTAATATTTAGTTTATACACAAAATCACAGCATACAGGATTTACATCTGCCTCAGTCATTTCTTCTCCAAGTCGATTTCAGTTTGAAGTGCTGAAGCCTATTCTTCATTTCAGCCTGTTGGCGAAGTTTTCTTTTCTTTGCCTCGAGTTTATTTACAGTTTCCAATATTGTTTTTTTATCTGTTAGCTTCTTCACTTTATTTCTTCTTCATTTCTTCAATTGCTTCCCTCCTTTTGGAACTTGCTCGCCTAGCTGCATACAGCACCCCACTTGTAAATTCCACATTCTTTATGCCACCTACCGACTGAACCATTGAACATATGCTGCCTTGGGAGATTAGAGAACGCTCTTTCATATTTTCAACCAAACATTCCTTGTTTACTGAAAAACCTCTTTCAAGAGCACTGTTTCCATGGAACATTGTAAATATCACCGTGAAAAATGACAGCAATGCCTTGCAAGCTTTTGCATTAATGAAGATGTTGAAGAGAAAAGAATCTTGTCTGGTTTCATTGAAATCAAATGTCTTCAGCTCTTCTTGAACAGAAGACTGCTCACAGATCTCAAGGTAGTTTTTTCTTATATGTTCAGCTTCAATGTATGTAATATGGTTGTTTGAAGTGAGTTGTTCGAGTGCTATATTAACCCGTTGTACTCTTAGAGTGCCACTAGTCATTACTGCTGGTGAAAGGCATGAAGCACCTTTCACTATGCACTTTCGTAATGGAGACCTAGGCCCAGTCAGTTTTTGAAACATTTCCACTAAGAAGTGACTGCAATCTTTTCTAAAGAGCTGTACATCAAGTTCTTTCACATTTTTACAAAATTTCTTCACACCATAGCCTAGTCTACGTCCAAAAAGCAAAATAGATTTTCATTTTTGACATCAATTGCTAAGAGCTGTCCTGAGTTTTTCACATTGCTTATAACCTTTGCCTTAAGGACATGAGCAGCAATGCTACGTGCATCGAATAAAGTTTGGCATGTACAAAGGGCAACATTGGATTGTCATTTTGAAATATTTTAAGATATGGTTCCCCTTCTCATACTACTGACTGTAAGAAAAAGAGTTTTGCTTCAAGAAGGTTATATTTTAGGAAGTCTCGTACAACACCAACATTCTTTGTTTCAGGCGGTTTGGAAACACAAAAACCACATATTTCTTTAAATGCGGAATCATTTTCAAGGCTCTTTCAATTACTTTTGAGTTTTCCACCCATCTGTTGGAACACATTTTAAGTGGAAAGAGGTCTGATCCACTTGAGAGGATGTAATCAGATCTTCGAGATGGAAAATCTTTAAACAGATAATACAACGAACGCAAAAAATTATGAACTTGCCATTCACATTTATTATCAGCTGTCTTATAAGCCCCATGAACTGTATGAAGAGAGCATGTGCCAACATCAATAGGTTTCTTGTATTCAGAGTTATCTAAATTTTTCCCCATCATTTGATTGTCCTTAATAATAAGGAATTTTAAATTTACATTAGTTCCATCAACAGCAATTTGTAGAACATTCTTTAAAGGCAGTCCTAATTCAGACATACCTGACGTAAAGGAATCAAGGAGGTCAGCTGCAGTAGAATGCCCTAAATACACAGAGTTCAAGGATCGGGTCGAAACCACATTTAAACTTGAGTTTCAATAACGGACAATGGTGTCCATTTGTCCTTTTTGGGTAATTCTATTGAGACTTTCGTCAAGTGAAACTGCAAAAAATGCAATCGTCTTTAACTCCGCCGAGAGTTTTTCTTGGAAGAAGGGGCCAAGACCAAAGGTTGTCAAATAGCCAAGTTTGTCTTTTTGTATTTTGAACTTTTGTGCTATTACACTGTCAGGAAACATGATTGAGAAAAGATCACTGGAAATACATGAACCTGTGTCAAAAGTATGAGTCATAACCTTATTCATGGACCACAGAATTTCTGCTTTCAAGGTATCATCGTTAACACAAAATTTACTTAAAGGTTCTCCAAGAGATGAGGAAGATTAAACAACTAATGTACACGAAGCTGCAACCAAATATACATCATTTTCAGAAGTAAGCCTACTTGTGGAAGGTAATAATTCTTTTGCCGGGTCTGGCTGTTTACCTCCAACTTTTTCAGAAGATATAAAGCTGAGCGTTTTTTGCTTACCTTGGAGTAGGGCAGAGGTTAGTTCCAAATGCTTCTTACCTTTTCCATGAATTTTCATTGCATTCAACCCACTGTGGCTTATATCAAATTTCGATTTACAAAATGTACATCTTCAACAGGGCGCAACCACTTTGAGTATTTATTTTCTTCAACAGTCAGCCAAAACTCTTTGAACGAACATTTACCAGGCATCTATTAACAGATTAGCCTAAACTTCACGCATAAAATCTTTGAATGCCCCCCAAAAAATTTAAGGATTTTTTTCGCAACAAACTATTAAAAAATAATTTAGGCCTATTATTTTATGTGCCCATAAGAAAACGAAAATCATTTTAAAAATTGGTAAATTTCAACTGTTTTGAATGAATGGTCTTTAAAATTAAATGAATTACGTCAAGGATCAAATATTAACACTAATAGTATTATTTTATATTTTATAAAAAAATACGCCATATATCACTGCGAAAACGATTGCTATTTGCTGCCAACGTTAATTTGAAATTATAATATACATTTTACACCGCCTTCAAATTGCAGTCGGATCACTGAAAGCGTAAAAAATTGATATTTGCCGCCAACATCTTGATCCAGATCCACAACACAGATGAACACACGGTTTGTGTAGAAAATGTTCTGGTTTTTACCGTATCATCTACAAAACCTGAATTCCAATTCATTCACTCGAAAACCATTATTTGTAGACATACACACGGCATAATGCACTCACACACCCCATGAGACAAGTAGCACGCCACATTAAAATTTAATATAAGATGGCAAACGTTAACCTTGTCGTTGGAATCACAAACAAAACAATCAGGCAACTTCCGACAGGCGCGTGCCATCACGTGTAGTGGTTAGCGCTATCTTTGAAGCATTAGCGTTGTTACGATGTGTGGGAAATTCAAACTAAAATTATTTTCGTGACTTTATGAACAAAATATTAAAAATTCGTGACTTTTTCGTGACCCAGTAGAACCCTGTAACACTTTATTAGTGAATTAATTTTTATACTTTTCCAACAAGAAAACTAACTTGTTAGGATATGAGGTAGATATTATTACTTGGTGGGTCAGTTAGCTAGAAAAGAGATCAAATAGCAAGAGAATAACCGCTGTTCGCATGGTTTAATAGATGCAATTTCAGGGGGTGAACACGCTTACCACCCCTTCCCCCCAAAAAGATGTAAGCTATGTTTCAGCTTACAGGTTTTAATTAATTTATTTATATGATAAATAAGATAGGCCATATGATTAATCAATATATTTTATTTCTGAACATTTCTCATGCGTTTTCTAAAACTGGGCCCCCTTTTTTAGTTACTGTTCAATTTGTTCGATTAGTAAATTAACATGACTGGGAATGGGTTTTATAAAACTTGTTGTTTACCTGCATCGATGAAAGCATAATGTAAGGCATCACTATCGTGGTATACTAGACTGCCGGTGCCAGCGTGATCGGCGTTTGCTTCCCGTTCTGGTGTACTGAGATTGATTTTCTCACCCCCAAGCAAATGCGGATACATATTATATCTGGTCTAATTATATCAAACGGAAAATCTGATCTAAAAACAAAACATTTTTTATTTTGCTTAGCCTACATATTTTATCGCATTTTATTGGCTAATAATAATATTTAATTTAGCTTCGTTAATAAATTAGATGTAATGACCCATTACTTGATCAATTGTGTCTTGATCATCGTTGCATACTGTCACAGCGCAAGAACTGCTACAGATATCGAAGTTCGAATCCCTGTGGTCACTCCATCATGTAATTCTGGTGGAGGAGGTTGGAATCGAATCCCTGGAACATTTTCTTAATTAATATATAGACGTTTAGCCAGAAAGGGTGATTGTAACTCATCTGGTTATGTAGGTGGAAGTCGTGGTTCGAATCCTCTCTGAGGTGTACTGTCACTCTCGTGTTTGACTCGTATGCTAAGAACGAGGAGCTCGTGGTTTGAACCCCTGCAAGTGGCACTGAGGGTGATTTTTTCGACGCAATTGCATGTGCACTTCCTCACCCGATCGGATAGTAAGATGCTATGCTATATTTGGCTCTCAGATATCAACATTGATCGTCTGCAGATCACATGACTTGAACTATGAGTCCTTTTCTGACAGCCAGTATCTCACTGACTTGACATATGAATATATTTAATTTGTTTGATATCATTTTTATTACCTTATAATCAGCAAAGATAACACTTTATTAGTGAATTAATTTTAAACTCTTCCAATATCACATGACTTGACGTATGGTCCTTTACCGGCTGTTAGTATCTCACTGATTTGGCGCATGAATATATTTAATTTGTTTTCTAGAAATAACAAATACAATCTTATATTTTATTTTGCAATCAACATTGACCATGGAACAGAACTATAGTATGATTCTGGTAGGAAGAGCAGTTTAAAAATACAAACTTTATGGTCAAACCATGGACTTGCCGTATGAATATGTTTAATTTGTTTGGTAAGAAGAACCGTTTAGAATCGGTGGGAGTAACAGTTTAGAATATTCACACATATTTGCTGTCAAGTGTACTGGAACATTTCTACCTTACTCATGGTACATGTTAGTATGGCGAATACCTATACAACCAATTTTTACAGGGGAGGGATGGCGGTCCCTAAATCACGGTGAGGTTTAGTGACTTAATGGTATAAGGAGTCATTCTTGTGTTTCACTCTCTTGTTGAGAGCGTGGTTTGAACCACAGCCGTGTGCACTAAAGGTGATTTTTCCACGCAATTGCATGTGCATTTCCTCACCCCTATCATATTAGCGTATAACCCAAGACGCATGGCCCTCCAGACATCAACATTGATTATCTACAGATGACATGAGTCCTTATCAGGCGGTCAGTATCTCACTGACTTGACGTATGAACCTATTTAATTTGGTAGAAAGAACAGAACTATAGTATGATTCTGCTAGGAAGAGCAGAAAACATTGATAAGCTGTAGATCACATGAGTCCTTTACCGGTGGTCAGTATCTCACTGACTTGACATATGAATATATTTAATCTGTTTGGTAAAAAGAACAAATACAAACTTTTTTGCAATCAACATTGCTGTTGGAAGAATATTTTAAAATACAAACTTTCTGCTCCGTATCTATCAGATCACGGACTTGCCGTATGAATATATTTAAGTTGTTTGGTAGGAGGAACAGTTTAGAATATTCACGCATGACTCTTGAAGTAACTGTGATTTTTGGTCAAACCCCTATTATAAGTTTCCTTTACCGTAGATAAAAAAAATCAAATCATTAATGGTACTTAGCACAACACTCTTGGCGTATAATTAGGAAGCTGACCGGTATTGAACATGTAATGAATGCCCTGGGCCCCCAGAAAATTAACCGCAAATGCTCTCTTCGATAGTTTCTTCACTCATTAGTAATCAGGCTTCGAATTGACAACATTATACACTGCGCCAACCAGCACACATTAAAATCAGGAACGATGGTACGGGGAATAAATTAGCCTTACCATCCAGGCCTAGTAATGACAAGGGCCCTCCGGGGAATAACTCACGGAGCCTTACTGAACCCGTGCCAGCCAGTATGTTCAGCCACCTAATAGGGCCCCGGATGTGGAAAGGGGGTCAATGAAAATCATAGCGAAACATTGCCAATAGCTCACACTTTATGATAGACAATCGCCAAGAGATGATACTCCCCCCTTCCTCACGGGCCGGCACGTCGCGGAAGGAGTTCCCGAGACTGCACGCTCCTTCCACGTCAATCCCATCCAATGGGCACACATACAAAACTATTGGGCACACATTAAAAAGTAATGGGCAGGCATTAAAATCTAATGGGGCTGGCGCACACGTTAAAACCTAACGAGCACAAATAAAAATCAAATGGGCTAAACCCATCAGCCCTTAATAGTGGGTGGGTGGCCCTCCACCCCCGCTGGGGGGCCGGGGAATGTGGGTGGGGGAATCAACCGGATGTGGAAAGGTCAATGAACTCTCCAAATCGGGGTCACAGGTCAAATTGCTGCGGTAAGGCGTACACGCTATTGATAACGTGTTTTTTGGTGAAGAGTCTTTCTACTCGTCCGCTCCATCCGCGTATTTACTCCATTGTTGTTGTTACTATTATTATTACATTAATAATTACTAACCGTTCGGGTTATACGCTTATGTATTAATTACGCTAATGGTTTTAGGGTTGTGGAAGGTTATATTTATAGAAAGTGTACCCGAATTTGCGTGTAAAACAATTTTGGGAAAAGCACCCTCAGTTCACCCAACCGAGATTCAAACCCCAATTTCCACGTCATATTTACTCTAGCTATACGGGGATGAGGAAGGTAGAATCTAGAGGAAATGTGTCTGAATTTTCATGGGAGGAGAGCGGGAAATAATTTGGGATACCATACCACCCTCAGCCCACCGGACAGGGACTCGAACTGCAACCCCCGGCAAACAATAATACTAGATGAGATTGGCGCGTATCGATGCGAGGAGCACAAAAACACGCTATTTATAATAGTCTCGGGTTCCGTTTGTTCGCGGCAGATATTGGCAAGCCTAGGCTTTCAGGTTAACACTATACGGCCATTTTTACTTTCTCTCGACCTTTCGGAGAGATAAATATTGTTATTAAGAAAAAATGAACGCGAGATTTTGATCAATGTCAGCATTTCATGATCCCATGCAACATAAAGTGTGTTTTTTTGTGACGCCATCTGTCTGTAGCTCGGCCTAGAGTCGAGACCATTTTACCGGTCAGGCTAAAATTAGGTATCTGAGGTTTTTCTTGAGCTGCACCCGAGGAATTCTCCGAGTTTTATAGTTAGGTATCTAACCCTAATATTATGGGTAGTTTTCTAAAGGGTAAAAAGAAAGAAAACTGCTGTTATCCAAATCTGTTCTAACAATTATTTTAAATACATTTTGATGTCCAGGTACTGTTTAACATTAAAAACAAAAGTGTAGTTTTCGTTTTCCCATTAAAATGAACGCTTTAGAGAAGCGAAATGTTCCACTCATGATCATATATCTCCACCGAAATGTTGCACTCATGATCATATCTCCGCCGAAATATTGCAACTATGAACATATCTCCTCCGAAATGTTGACTCATGATCATATCTCCGCCGAAATGTTCCACTCATGATTATATCTCCGCAACTATTTGAGATACCCGTAAACCATTGAAAAGTAAACTAATAGTTTCCGAGCCATAATCAAATAGACCTATATATTTTTTATGAAGCTCTGTGACAATAATTGAAATTTTTTGTTATGCTCTTTGTTGAACCAGAGATGTTCCTCTTTTCTCGATGTTTCTGTAAAAATGTATATTATTCCATTTTCTTGCTTGTACAACAACGTATATGATTTCGTTTCTCAAATCCTACAAGTTTTTAGTATCTAATTGTTTATAGGCCTATATTAAGATAAAAGAGAAAATATGAGCGCTCTGCCGTAATATTTATTTTAATATAATGCTTGTGTTGAACAGGCATGTAGATAAAAAAAATATTCCCCAACAATAAAATCCTCAAAAATAATTATTTCATCTTTAATTGGTCAGGGCTATTAACACTATAGCCTTCAAAAGTTGTTTAACCTACCAGCCCATTGACTTATTTTTCAAGCATCCTTTTCCTTTTTTTTTCTTTGCGACTTTTGATATTTAGTATTGGCCAAATATTCTAAAAGCAGCATTTTATTACCGTCGTGGAATCTGATAAAACCATTGCAAATTTCTTGTCCCGTAGGCCTACGAGAAAATGCACAGGCCGTAGTTAATGAAATGTTCTGATTCTGCCTCGCGGTGAAGCTAGCAAGAAAAGAAAAGAGATACCATACACGCCATCCTTTCTTTCTTCACGCGGTAACTTCAATCGTGAATGGAATGCAGCAAAGAGCCCCCAAGCTGCCGGCCGCAAAGAGATCCGAACAAGTCCGAACTGTATGAGCCGAGTAAAGCCGAAGTCAATGCGGCGTTCTCTTTCCAAACTCGTCGAGCGCCGGCATGGACCGTCACGGGAGATTTTACAATTATAAAACCGTTCTGTAGCTCTGTCTTACAACGAATAGTCTTTCATAACCCCCAAGTACAGGAAAGGTAAAGAAACATGAACAAAATAATATTTATTAAAAAACAAAACCGAAATACTAAAAGAACGAGAGGAGAAATAGAAGAAAATTACGTGATGAGTGCAGGGGAAAAAGTAGAGGAACTGAGGCTAGATTTGTTCCCAGAGTTGCCAACTCTCTAGACTCGAGAGATAGTTAACGGACCTGAAACGGATAGTATTGTACCCGGCAGTATACTAGTTTATTTTCTAGGGCTAGATGTTTAAAAAAAAAAGCTCTACAAACACGGGACATGATAACGAATATGTCTACATACCCACTCTGGTGATCACATGGTGTTAGCCGCCACTCTGGCAATTGGCTGGATTTCTTATGATATGAAGATAGAGGTTCAAAACTCAGCAGGGTTAATAAAGGTGGTTTTAGACTCTAATTTGTTGGTTTCACCCTCTCACTCCACGCAAATGTGAGTAATTTCCTCATTACTATCTTCCTCGTTTCTACCACATTAGCGTAATTATATATTATATATATCGAACGGGTGGTGGAAAATAAAATATACACCGATAGTATACTGTGAAGTATCCAGATCGTACATTTGGCAACGCCGTTTGTTCGTGACTCGCTGACGAAGTTGTGACCCAAGTAGTTGTGTGTCGGCAATTATTACTGAGACGGTATTGTTGTGCGCAGTCGCATTCGTTTAGCTACTTCACTTTGTATTCGTTTAGAGACACATACTATTTTAAAATAATCTCCTACCGGAGGGATGGCTTATTGATTATCATACCGAGCGAGATACTTGGACAAATTTTCCGAGAAAATTTCCAGGACTGAATGCACTAGAGATGCCCCATGTCACCCATGTTTTCACGTTTCCACTTCAGTTTAATTTCTACCGAAGACTTGAGCTCAACGCCAGAAACCTTACCAAATAAGTTCCAATAGAGCAATGACAGAGATTTCTGTTCTCTCCTCACACTAAAGTATCATTATTATTTATTATTATTATTATTATTATTATTATTATTATTAGCACCGCGTCTTACTACCCGTTCGGGTTACACGCACTTACGCTAATGTGTAATGGTAGGGTGATTGTGAGATGAAATGGAGGACCTACAGTTTAACGTGGAATCCGAACCACGGTGGAGGCCTGGCATTCCCCACATTCACAAAATGTCTTGTCAGAGGTGAAGAAAGGGTTTGGTAATCAGATAAATCTGTGCCGGGACCGAGGATTGAACCCCGGCCGCCAACACAGAAGTCTGACTCCTTACCGCTAGACCGCCAGGTCACCTATACCAAGTATCGATTACAACGCTTTATGGTTGAATGTGTTACTAAATTCAGGTCTGCTGTGGAAGAAGATATGTTAATAATGTAATATTATAATCAGAGCCTTAATGAATACATCCCCTTACCATGAGATATCTATTACCGGAATGTGTTGGGATTTTATTTTCACTTTTCAGTATATAAATAATAAGACCTAAAATAATCTTAACGTTGGCTTAAGTATTTGCTAACAAATTCCTTTCCATCACAATGTGTGATGTCTTCATGCATTAGACTCTAGCTAGAGTAAGGTGTCTCCTCCCTAACCCCTCACCTACTTAGTGGGTCACAAGCCCCTACTGAGAACGACAGAACTAAAAAACTTTAGGTACGTCGCTAAAGATTGAACTACAAGCTGTAGGATGTTACGAACGACGGGGCTACAAGCTGTAGGATGTCATGAACGACTGGACTACAAGCTGTAGGATGTCACGAACGACTGGATCTGTAGGATGTCACGAACGACTGGACTACAAGATGTAGGATGTTACAAACGACTGGACCTGTAGGATGTCACCAACGACTGGACTACAATATGTAGGATGTTACAAACGACTGAACTACAAGCTGTAGGATGTTACAAACGACTGAACTACAAGCTGTAGGATGTTACAAACGACTGAACTACAAGCTGTAGGATGCTACAAACGACTGAACTACAAGCTGTAGGATGTCACTAACGACTGAACTACAAGATGTAAGATGTCACGAACGTCTGGACCTGTAGGATGTCACGAACGACTAGACTACAAACTGTAGGATGTCACAAACGACGGAACTACAAGATGTAGGATGTCACGAACGACTGGATTACAAACTGTAGAACGTTACAAACGACTAGACTACAAGCTGTAGGATGTTACAAACGACTGGACTACAAGCTGTAGGATGCTACAAACGACTGAACTACAAGCTGTAGGATATTACAAACGACTGAACTACAAGCTGTAAGATGTCACGAACGACTCAACTACAAGATATAGGATGTTAGGAATGACTGAACTACAAGATGTAGAAAACTACATACAAGCTGTAGGATGTTAGGAATTACTAAACTACAAGCTGTGGGCTGTCACGAACTAGTGAAATATAAGCTGTAGGATATCACGAACGAGTCTACTATAAAGCCTGTATCACATGACACTAGCTCGTACTAGAAATCAAGTGTGCTAGCTAGCGACTAGATATCTGTATACTAGCTAGTATAATAGAAACAGGACTAGTGTATTCACACGCTGCTAGTTTGGTACTAGGTTCTAGTGCAAATATTTAT
>CABFOW010004248.1:39584-59485 GCA_902141385.1 Timema californicum
TAGAGAGTCAGTATGGTGATGGAGAGGGTAGAGAGTCAGTATGGTGATGGAGAGGGTAGAGAGTCAGTATGGTGATGGTGAAGAGCAGATACAAAAATAATCATTTCAATTTTTCCTATGTAAACTTTTTTATTAACCTGGGGCACGGGGCCTCTGAGTGCAAGGCCAGGGGTGGTTGCCCCGTTTGCCCCTGCCGGCCGGTCCTGAGCCCAAAGGTGCTTTTTTGTTTTTATTAATAGGCATTAAGAGCCTAAACGCACTACAGTTTCTTTTCTAAGTAAATGTAAATAATTTACTTTTTTTATTTTCTTTATTTAAAAAAACTTTGGACTTCCTCCAACGAAACAACCTAAATCAGATCGTCACAATAGGCTATCTATATCTAAACTTCGTAGGAAATCTTTTGATGCGTGATACTATTTTTTATGTACGATATTAATAATGTTTTCACTAAAAAAAACCAACCGAGCTAACCTAACCTTTCATGTGTGAATAAATAAAAATATATATTAATTATCTATAGAACCCATGCTTCTAAAAAGACCAATTAGGTGAGTTTTCTAATAATTTGTTAATGAATTAGAATGTTTTAATCACGTTTGTTTTGTTATAATAGGAAACTTCATAATCTTGTTGTGTACAACAGTGCTAGAAAACATCAAATCTCTCATAATTTGACAGAGAAACATTTTGATCGACGAGAAAATAAGCTTGTATAATGTTCTAAAATACCCTGCCTATAAAAACGTTACTTTACCCCCCGTGCCCACATGATAAATAGCTAATGTGAACCTCGTTTACCTGTGAACTGTTTGTATCCGTTGAGGAACTTGGTCTTCCACCACTTGGCTAGATTAGCCATGTGCGTGAAGTCATGAAGGCTCAGCCCAGGGTAGATCGCTCGACGAGGAAGCTCTCGTAGCTGCTTCATGCACAAACCAAGATGTCACACACTCACACACTCACACACACACGGTACCACAAGGGTTGCCCAACTCCCAGGGGGGTAGGCCCGGTTCTTCTCCGCGGGAAGGTTTTTTTATCAGCAAAGACACACTCTTATGCCGAGATATTTAAACTGCCACTAAAATGGGAAGGTTTCTTAGGAATGCGGGGGGATACCTGACAGCCCCCATCGGGTGAATAACCGCACAATTCCAACCACCCACCTACTGTCAAATAAAACACGCTCAAAAATAAAGGGGGATATTTAAGTCGAACATAGTTATATTCCATTTGTGGCACCTTTCATAAAAAATAAAGAAAGGTTAGTTGAGAGGAATTTTACACATTCAAGCAAAGGCCTTAAGTCCAATTTGAAATAACTAGTTACAAGATATATAAAAAAGTTGAAAAGCACAAAAGAGTCACAAATCAATGGAAGGCTTCTAATAAAACACGTTGAATAACAGCCGTGAAGATCAAAGGCGCCGCTTACAAACCTCCCACAAATCACTTCCTCCGCCGTCGGAGTTCTAACATACGCGCTCAGTTCGTCTGCGGCGAATGTACGACCTATTTCCTCTTCCCTCCGTGTCTCCAAACAAACTGATTTAGTACGCCCGCTAACCAAAACAAGATCTTCCTCCCCTGAACCAGTTTGAATGAAATCCCGCGCACATCAAACTGTCCCGAAAACTCGCGATTCAACTATCCTAGTCGATGACACGTGTTGCGCTGCGAGGCTGCACTACTACCTCTTTCTAGCGTCTCCCTCGGTTGACTGAGCTCTCGGCCGCTATTATCTGCCAGTCTGACGGTCTCTGGTGGAGGGTCAGACTGGCTTCGCTTCACAGCGGCCGCTTTACCCCTACCTCCCCTCTTCCTCTCCTTAGCTTCCTTTGGCGGACTGACAGACAGCCGGCGGTTCGTGTTAAAGGGAGGCAAAAAAAAGTAAAAAAAAGAAATCATGTTTGAAAGAAGATAGAAAAAAAAGAGAGATAGAAAGCAAAAAAAAAGACAACCTCTTCGACAATGTTGCCAGGTGTAATATCACCTTCAAGAAAAACACAAAAGAAAGCTTAGTTTTTTTGTTTTGTTTTTATTATTTTAGTAGAATTTTCCGACCAAATCTCCTCCCTCCTTATGCCCGTAGAAAAGCACGCACAAGTTGTGTGTCCTTTGTTGTTGGGTTTTGTTGACTTGTTTGTCCTCAATAAAAGCGGTCATGCTCTCGTAAGACGCTCTCGACCCATGACGGGGCCAACTAGGAGAGCGAGCGTCTTTCAAAGCAGGTTCACTTGTTACCTCAGACGGACGTTACATTATCCTTCCCTCCTAGCTGCATCACTTGTG
This sequence comes from Timema californicum, assembly GCA_902141385.1. Classification (NCBI taxonomy): domain Eukaryota; kingdom Metazoa; phylum Arthropoda; class Insecta; order Phasmatodea; family Timematidae; genus Timema; species Timema californicum. The sequence continues at coordinate 41,880 of CABFOW010004248.1, forward strand.
ACCGACGATATCCGTCACTAGTCGTGTTGATAAGTCCAGGGAGAAAGTTTGGAGATGACTCTAACCGAGGTCGCTTGACGGTCTCCGCTCATCGGGACACTCGGTATTTACTGCTACAGCGAAACAGCCGCGTTTTTCGGGAGCCTTCTGAAAAAGGACCTGTCGATTTCGTTATCTCAAAAAATATAAATAGGTTTTTTGGCAACACTTTTTACTACACATTCGGGTTACAACCCTGTGTACTAACTACTATAACGTATTTGGGATAAGTAAGGTTGAATTTGAAAAAAGTGTACTTGCATTTGCACGAAGTAAGAAAGGAAAAGCATTTAGGAAAAATCTGCCTCAGTAAATTACACCCGAAAGGGATTTGAGCCCCCAATCTTTCAGCCTATTGCGAGATTGACGCCTTAGACCTAACGGCCACAAAAGTGGGTCAATAACAATAGTTATCTATTTTATCACCAATCCAACGCGTTAACTCAGTTGGTGGCGTGCCTGTCTACTGATTTAAGGGTACCGGGTTCGATGCCCGGCATGGCCGAAAAATGTGTCATTTGTGAAATGGGATGGATTAACGGTCGGAGTCTGGATGTTGTGCCTGTCCTAGTCTTAGGTTTGGAATATAGGGCTTCAATAAGAAACTGACACAGACCAAAAGATGGAAACAATCATGGATGTAGAGTAAATCTATTTCAGCACCACGACCTGATCGCCATCCGAACTGTCTACATTTAGCTACGCTAGTGAAGTAAGGATAAAATGTAGAATTTAAAGCAAATATACTCAAATTTGCTTGAAGAGGGAGTGAGAATCCATTTAGGGAAAAACAGCCAGCCATGGTCGGAAAACGAAACTAGACCAGTTTGACATTTATTCCGCGTGCCTACCGCTGTGAGTAAAGTGGCAACAAGCACGAGTTTAGAATAATATAGCCTGTTGTTTAGAGGTGTGAACCATTACACGTAGCTTGCATCACTCTAGGGTCTCGATAGAGGAACAATTTCCAGTCATAGTTGTGTTTTGATACTTCTGAAGGTTCAATAAGGTTTATCTTCCTTATAAACCTGCCAGATTGGAATAAAGAAGGTCTATCTTCCTTAGAAGCCTACCAGATTGGAATCAATAAGGTCTATCTTCCTTATAAACCTGCCAGATTGGAATCAAGTAGGTCTATCTTCCTTAGAAACTTGCCAGATTGGAATCAATAAGGTCTATCTTCCTTAGAAACCTGCCAGATTGGAATCAAGTAGGTCTATCTTCCTTAGAAACTTGCCAGATTGGAATCAATAAGGTCTATCTTCCTTAGAAACCTGCCAGATTGGAATCAAGTAGGTCTATCTTCCTTAGAAACTTGCCAGATTGGAATCAATAAGGTCTATNTACAGTTTAACGTGGAATCCAAACCACGGTGGAGGCCTGGCACTCCCCACATTCACAAGATGTCTTGTCAGAGGTGAAGGAATGGAATCAATAAGGTCTATCTTCCTTAGAAATCTGCCAGACTGGAATCAAGAAGGTCTATCTTCCTTAGAAACTTGCCAGATTGGAATCAATAAGGACTATCTTCTTTTGAAAACTGCCAGATTGGAATCAAGAAGGTCTATCTTCCTTAGAAACCTGCCAGATTGGAATAAATAAGGTATATCTTCCTTAGAAACCTGCAGATTGGAATAGAAAAGGTTTATCTTCCTTAGAAACCTGCCAGATTGGAATAGAAAAGGTTTATCTTCCTTAGAAACCTGCCAGATTGGAATAAAGAAGGTATATCTTCCTTAGAAACCTGCCAAATTGGAATCAAGAAGGAATACCTTCCTTATAAACCTGCCATATGAGACTCGAGAAGGTCTATTTTCCTTAGAAACCTGCCAGAATGGAATCGAGAAGGTCTATCTTCCTTAGAAACCTGCCAGATTGGAATCAAGAAGGTCTATCTTTCTTAGAATTCTACCAGTCGTGAGTTTAGAAGACATATATATTCTAGCCGTACATCATGCAGCATAATGTTTTACCCAATGTTACAACATACACACGTGATTTTCCTCATAAATCTTTTATCCAGTCTTACATTATTATAAAATGACCTCTATCTATGATTATTATAAACATACAAAAGCTTATATGATACATTTATGTTTATGATGTGTTTTTATCACCATGTCTTCGTGCAAATTTAGGGTTAGGCACATACACTAATTGCGCTGATGAATTTGGGATGAAAAAGAAAGCATTATAGAGGACACTTTTTTATATTTTCATGGAAGGAAAATAGAATAACTATCTTTAATAAACCTACCAGGGTTCTAACCCCGACCACCCTATCGCTGGCCAACCAGTCTAACACAAGAGTGACGCATAAGACAACGCAACCACCAATGTAGGTTGGCAAATGTTAAATGTAAATAATGAACATGATGTTATTAAAAACTACACCAAATATTGGTGGACTGCACAATCGGACGATAAGACAAGAATAATCAAAAATAAATGGTACAATGTGCAAATCACTTCCTTTCTATCTTAAAATAGATACATTTACTAAAAACTCAGGAGATTTGTGAAATGGAATAATAGGTCTATACATTGTTGTAGAAACATTACACTAAACATCATAAATGAAATAATATACACTTTTACTCAACCATGGCATTAGTAAATAGGAACATTATTACATACCTATTGAAAAAAGAGAAATATCTTTGTTCACCAAAGATCAAAGAATCAAATTCATTTTCAAAGACCTGAATTAAAAAGAATATATATTTTCTTATAGCACAGAAACTATTGGTTTTATAAGAATATATTTCAAACAAAAGATTTTTATCTTTAAAAGTAATACAACTTTACAATGATAAGCAATTTTGTATCTCAAATAATTGCGGAGAAATGATGAAAATTGTAAAATTTCTTATGTAAAGTACCCTCAAAGTAATTGTCATGAGAAAATGCTAATTACCATCTTGTTTAAAATAATAACTAGTTTCTATATATAAAATTTAATCAAAATTGTTTGAGCAAATTTTGAGATTTTTTTTTCCTTTTAACTCTTCGGTAAACTACCCTTAAACTTAGGGTTGAATATTTAATTTCAAAAGCGCTTCGGTTGGAGCTTATAAAAACCTCTGATATGATAGCAAGTTTTAGCCCAATCTGTAAAATAGTTCCGGCTCTAGCCCGAGGGTACAGACAGACAGGCGGGATTGCGAAAATAACTTTTTTGGTTTCAGAGCGTCATGAAACGTCAACATTTATCAAAATCTCGAATTCGAATTTTTTGACGATCACAATACTTTATTTCCTAGGTATGAAGAGAAAGTAAAAATTAGATTTTTTTTTTCTTATTCTTATAATAATTATTTTGAGCTATCTTACAGTTATTTAATTTTGATTTAATATTACAATGAACGTAAATACGTACGGATCCACCTGTTTGTAATAAATAATAAATAATTAAATAAACATTTTTCTTTGTTAATCTCATGTGCTATTAAAATAATTTGACTATCAACTTATATCGTCATTTAAAATATAATTTGTGAAATTCTTTATGATTTTATAAAAGGAAACTTATAGGCATACTGTGGTTAAGGGCTGAGTTACCCCTCCCCTCCTCTGCATCCTCTGTGGCAGGGATTCGTAACATTTTTTGTTTGGAGGAACACTTAACCTATAATATCTCATAAAATCTTGGGGTACCCCTACCTGGCTGACACATATTAGGTGAGACAGGGGTAGATTACAAGATATACGCAATTCAATAGGGTCTGTTAAATAATAAATATATCATACTTTTGAATAAAATCCATCAAGATAATTATTGTTTATTTATATTTAGTGATTACTGTCATTCGGGACTTGAACTTTGCCACGGAGAAGGATACACAAGACTCACAGCCTCCAGGTTAAAAACGGCTCATTGGGGTGCTTGAGTCACTGGGATCACTGTGTGCCATCAAGAGGCATTAAATAAAAGCTCATTTTAAACATGGCTTCACTTGAGAGAACACACAAATATCCTTCTCGAATAAATTGACAGGCTTCCGCAAAGCTAGGTTCAGGTAGAGACCCAACCCCCTCTCTCTTCCCATAGTTAGATTTCAATAGTCCCTTTATGATGAACATGTTAAATGTGAACATTTGGAAGTGATCTTATCACTTAGTATTGATACTAGCGAACCCCAGTGTTGGTGGACTCAACCAGGCTCAAGGAGCGTAAGGCTGAGGATCTGTTGTGTATCCTTGTCCGCCAACTTGGCTTATCAATATTCTTACTAGCCTCACTTTCAACATAATTACCGGCACTCTTTTCTACATAGAGTTTACTTAACATATCTCCTTAATGCCCACAAATGATTGGCGAACAATAAAAATCAGGCAAATTCTCGCGGAACCCAGGTTGGGAATCACTTCTCCATGGTGACGACCTTACCTTACGTGACTCAAGTTGGCCCGCCACATTGCTGAAAAAAAATTTTTTTTTGTCTAATCGTTTGTGCTCTATTTGTGCTCATATGTGCCCAAGCATGAACATTTGTGCTGTGAAACTGGCCAATTTAAAAAATATTTAATGTGGNCACCAATGTATTTAGGGGGCGGGAAAGAGGGTCTTACCATCAGTGGTTCGTGGTCAATTCCCCTCAACAAGAGAAGAGAAGGCATTTTTTTAAACATTAAATCTTTTTTGAATAAATTTTAATATTTATTTTAACATAATTAGGGTTATGCCTGTTATGAATTTTTTGTTTCATATTTAGAGTTATATTTTTGGGTGTGATTGAAGTTGAACCTCCGTAAAACACCCACTTTGTTCTGGGGCCGTGCGCCAACACATACTACCCTGTCCATTAAAGTTATTCAAATATCAACGCGTGTTGCCCTTGAATTCCCCACGCCCACTTTAAAAAAATTAATCCACGCGAAACTCAAAAGGAGTTACTAAAGTTTTTGTGACAGTTTGATAGCGCTTGGGTCTGTTTTCCCCCAGAATGCCTCCTTGTCGGCTTCCTTTGAGCTTCCAAGCGAGTGATAATCGGCCGAGTGAGAGAGAGGAGTGAAAGAGAAAATGATCTCACCACTCTCTATGTACTCTATCAATTCTGACGACTGCATTGTACAGCGAGGAGTCGCCACTCACCACAAGATATGGTGAGAATTAAACCGCTAATATGTTCTATTTTAGCACCACATCTCATCCGCTTAGGTGGCCGCATGGTCTAAGGCGCTAATCTCGCAGTAGACTAGACTTCCAATAACGGGGAGATCGAGGTCGAATCTCGGTCGGGTTTACTTAGAGTGGTTTTTATAAAAGATTTTTCACTCTCCCTCCACGCAAAATGTGGGGACTTTCTATACATCTAACCTTCCGAATCCCTGAAATCATTGGTGTAATTAGTGGTGCTAAAAATACGCGTTTCACTACCCGTTAGGACTACATGCGTGTGTACTGTACATTGTAGCCTACAGTTTGATTCTCATATAGTCCCGTTATTTGAAAACTGACAAAAATATATTACATTGTATTTAAATTCTTAATGCCTTTAATTACTAACATGAAGATAAGTTATACAATAATCCATACGCAAGTAATATTAGAAGCTTTTGATAGTTTTGAAGATGAACCTTCTAATTAATAAATCGAATATAACATATTGCTAGAATGCTAACTTTGAGTGACTTTTAATCAATGTTGGTGGTAAAAAGTGGGCTTTTTATAAAAAAAATCAAGGTTTACTAATAACGCTTATACGATAGGGATGAGGAGGGTTGGATTTAGAGGAAGTGTACCCGCATTTGCGTGGAGGAAAAGTGGACAAACATTTAGGAAAAAGACACTCTCAATACACCCAACTAGTATTTGAATCCTAATCTCCTTGACATCGGCAGTCCAGTCTTTTGAGAGAGTTTCTCCTCAGACTATGCGGCCACTGAAGTGGGTTCCATTGCTAATAATCCTACATAGTTTCATGCTATCTTTAAACTATAGATGCATAGTTCACGAACGATTCTTACAACTGAACTAGTCTAACTAGTACAAAGTTGGCAACGAAATGACCCGCAGCGATAGCTGCATAGTCAAGCGCGTCCCTCCCGTGTTTGACCGGATTAGCGGGTCTCAACTCCGTTTGAGTGTATTGAGAGTTATTTCTCCTAAATAGTTTCCCACTCTCCTTTCACGCAAATACAGATATATTTCCTCTAAAATGTTACTTTCTCCAATCTTAATCCATTAGCTTAATTAATGTATGCGTACAGCCCGAATGGTGAAAGAAAAGAAAAATATCTTTGAAATGACGCGACAGTAAACAATCGTGTTTCTTCGAATGAATTCGGTCACAGAAATGAAGTAACAAAGCCGAGATCCCCCCATGGGCTACTATGGCAGACAAGATTCCATGAGTAGACAGGGAGTTCTTTGTTTGACATTTCCCTTGTCTACCAAAGATACAGTCCAATTTCCATAGGAACAACCTTATCTGATAGCTAGAAAAGTAACTAAATGTACTTTCACGTATTCACACATTAAGTCATGTAATCTGGATTTATCATTTTTTATAAAATAATAATAATAATAATAATAATAATATAGTAAAACATCATCAATATTAGCCCAAAAATAAACATTTTTGTAATTTCTAAAAGGGTATTCTTACATGTTGACCTCAGTTGTCTTGCGTAAAATGTTCGCCCCAATACCTGATAGCTTTGGATTCAAACCCAGCCGGTGTCAACGGATTTTTCTTAAGCGATAAAAATCCGTAGAACAACTTCCATTGGAGGGGAAGTAAAGCCGTGTGTCCCATGTCGCTTGTGGCATGTAAAAGAACCTTGTTAGGTATGTGAAAATACCCTTCCTGGCAAAATTGGTAGTACATTTCTCTCTCGCTCATTTAAATTATCATGTGTTGATATAATAAGTCGGTTCAGGAAGTGCACATTAAATACCTCAAATAAATAGATAAATTATTCTTACATAGAGCCCTTAGGTTCCAAGCAATAACCACCACCACCACTTTTCCAATGGGCTTGGCTAAATAACGACAATCCACATGGCTCAGGTACCTGGCAATCCAAAATGAACCAAGGACCAGAAGTACTCCCAAGACTTTATTCAAATTTTGGCAACGGTACACTGAAAAACCAACATAAACATAAAAGTAGAATTTATGAAGAGCCAAACTCCTAGAATCTTGTCAATCGTAACAATACTTATATATTTAAAAACTGCTGTTCTTGTATCTTGCCTATTCAAGCCCACCTTTGTATCAACTTCCGAGTTTCCTGGTCCCTAATTTTGAAACGTGAGGGTATCAGCCTCACACCGTGCGAGACAGGGCTTGTCTGTGGTTGCAACTTTCTGAGAGTGATTTTATTGAAACAAACTTATCATTGTACAAAATAGGTTTATAGAAGTAAAAATATGGTTACCTTGTATAATTTATTCAATCCTTCAATAAAAATATTTGTTTGGGTGCAGTTATAATAATATATATAAAAAAAATTCAATTAATTTAGTCACCAACTTGGCTGAGGTGGTAGCATGGCATCCTCATAATCTAGAGTTTGCAAGTTCAAATCTTAGTTACTTAATTTTATTTTTTATTCTTAAGACTGAAAAAAAAGAACCTTTTATTTTTAATTATTGTATTAATAAGCATATAATTTGTTTTAAATATTTTTATGGAAGTATACACGGTATTTAAGTCTGCTTATACTACCATAATAATCAAACTCAAGACGTAGTGAACTAGGAGTCAGGATAACCTAGGTGGGGATAGGTCTAAATGAAGATGAACTTTCTTTGGGGTGAGATTGAACTTATGGATATGGTTATTAAATTTTCAGCATTCCGTGGTTTTCTATCACCTCCATGCTCCAGCAATAGAGGGGAGAAGCACAGAACAATAGTGGGTAGTAAATTACTTTCCCTACTACTATTATTTTAAACAGTTTCAGCATTCCTTCTGGCATCAATAATTGAATTCAAATGGGTTTGGCCAAAATTCCGGAACATTTAGCTTCTAGTGCTACGCGTTTTGATGTTTTCCACAGTTAACATCACTAGCCTAAACGCACAGAATAAAATTACCGAGCGTTAGCCTGGAGAGAGGATATAATCTATGGTCCTCGGTAGCGTCAAGCTGAAGAAACTTGTGATGGAACAGAAAATTAAACCATAAGTGTTTACCAAGTCGGCGACCTGTTAAACAAACGAATATTCAAATAAAATTATTATTAATACTAAAACAACCAACAACGTTAGGTGATTAAATTCAGAACTTGTGCATACCCGTAGCAGTGGCTGTATGGTTTAAGATATTTGACTCTATTGCACTTGGCCACTGCCTAGGGGAATCGAATCCCAGCCGAACGGGCATCCAATGTGGGTTCAATTAATCTAAACTACCTTAACAATGACATTTTATAGAAATCATTAGATACACAAGTGCATTAATGAATGAGCTTGATATTAAATGCTTTATAGTGAATAACAAGCAGTCATTTAAAATGCAAAGTAAGAGTGAAGTGAGGTATTTACAATTGAAATAGAGATTAAATCTCTTGTGTTGGTGTTTATGAATGTATTTTTTAAATTCATTTGCGGTATATAACGTGCACTTTCTAAACCGTCTGATTATATCAGCACACGACTTATAAACTAACTTAAATCTAGAATATAAATAACATCCAGCCCCCACCGAGGCCGTTAATTCATCACTGCTGAAGGGTTAACACACATTTCACAAATGATAACTTTTTCGGCTATGCTGGGAATCGAATCCGGGATTCTTAGCTCAGTGGGGAGACACTACGCTATCGACTGAAGTAGTGTGTCGTACTGTATATTTGTAGTTTTGCACACTACACTATTAGCTTGTGTTGGTGTTTATGAATAGTAGCTCTACACCCTTCCTTGCCTGCTTGTGTTGGTGTTTATGAATAACACGTAGATACCAGTGCACAAATTACCAATGCAAGAAATTAGACATAGCCTATGTTTACTACCACAATAAAAGATATGTTTTATGGCAAACACCTCAAGGTTAAAGACAGGAACATTAACTTACCTGTCGGATCCTTGTATTCAATACACACAGCAAAACAAATGTTCTTCATGAGAAGTCGACGATTCAAAGGAAAACATAGGTAACAGTTTGCAAGAATGTTTAACGATCGACAAGAACGGGCGGGAGATATAAGGTGGGATGTAGGGAACGCGAGAAATGTCGAAGTTTTTATAAAATAAAGTTTATTTGTTCAAAATAAATAAAATACTGCTCCGGTGGCAATGTTTAGAATATTCTTCACATGATGATATCAACAATTGTTGAATATATCTGTAATAAGCATAGTGGCATTAGATGAGAAACTTTTTAATAAACAGAAAAAGTTGTCATTAAATTCCAGGACACCTTTGACAGATATTCAAGAACTGTTAATGTCACCACGTAAAGAAATTAAACTCTATGTTTCTACTGGAGCAATATTTTGGACAAAAAAGGTTTTGTATAAAAATTGCAAAAACGCTTGCCTTTTTGTCGCGTCCCCTACACTTCCTCTTGAGTTAGGTAGTTCAACTCTCTGGTAACATGTGCTGGTGCTCTTCATCCTCTTCACCCTATTCTCCTGGATCAAATAGTTTTTTTTGTTTTGTTTCAGCGCATTTCACGAATCGTTCGGATTGTATGCAAATAGGGATATGTAATCACGCTAGTTTTTTAGGGACGAGGAAGGTAGAATTTAGAGGAACATACTCTCATTTACTCATAGAGAGAGAGAGAGAGAGAGATAGATAAAGGGAAACAAATTAAGAAAACAGCCGTTAGTAAATCCAAAATGAACTCGAACCTCGATTTCCCCATCACTGGCAATACAGTTCAATACGAACGTGACATATTAGACGATGTAACCACCGATGCGCGCCTTAACTAATTAGAAGCACACTTCAGTTATCGAATGTTTTAAGGTGTCACTCTCGTAATATACTATATTGCCAATAACGGGAAGTTGGGGTTCGAATCCTGGTCGTTTGTACTGAGGCTGATTTATCCTACATTTTTTAACTCTCTCCTTTCACACAAATGCGGTTAAACTCCCTCTAAATGCAACATAGTTCATCCTTAGCACATTAGAGTAATTAGTACATCTACGTAGACCTTTTGCCTGAAAGGGTAGTAAGACGCGATGATAAGAAACTAATTATTACTGGACCATAATTTCTCCTAAAATGGATCTAATAATTTTATCAGACACTGCTATGGAGACAAATCACCTCGCGGAAATGTTCTGCTCCTCTTCATGCTACTCCACTTTTTTCCCCAATCCTAACGGTCACGACTATAGGCCATATTTGCTCTAATAGACGCTTGCACTGCGCGGCTTCCTTTCATCTTCTTAACAAATGATAAACGCTCTTCGCTTGATGCGAGGTACACAGCTCTTCGCCATCCACTGAACAAACTTACCCACCTTGTGAAACAACAGGCGACCAACCAAAATACAACAGAACTACAGTTTTTTGTTTTTCATTTTTCGCGGTTACACAACTACTACTACTACAGTAAAACCTTGATAACCCGAACTAATTGGGACCCGAGGGTGGCTCGGATTATCAATTGGTTCGTATCAGCAAGTACAGTCAACTCTCGATTCTACGACCCCGGGAATAGCGTCCCTCTCGAAGTAATGACCCTTTTTTGGGGAACCGTGAAAAATGTGGGAAAAAAGGTTGAAAAGTTTAAGGAAATCGGCTGTAAAATGTGATTGTTGCATTTATTTAGGTCGCTGCTTTGCAATTATCTTTGTGAGCGCTGTATTACTAGTAACTGGGGTGGGTCAGGTATAAAAAAAGACACCACCTCATCAATGCCAGCCAATATCACTTGACTCTGTCCACCCCCTCCCACAAGCAAGACAATGTTTCCCCGCGCGCGACTGCCGCTACATCACGCGCCAGGCTTGCTTTTGCCATTGTTATTTCGATTCTCGATTTGGTTACTATTTTGGTTTGATTTTGTGAACAATTTTTGACGACCCATGCTATTGTTTAACATTGTTATTTTGATTTGGTTACGTTTTTGGTTGGATTTTGTGAACGATTTTTGATGACCCACGCTATTTTTTTTATTTGATACGAACTTATAATTTTGACGAAATGAGTGAAAGGAGTACCTTCTTCAAGAAATAGGTAGGTTTTATTTTATTTACTTTTTCACGTATTGTCTAAAAAATGCAATTTTTTCGTATGAAGGTCAGGGGTGGAACAAAATCTGTTAAAATTCCAATAACGACCCCTTCGAAATAACGACCCTTTTCCAGGGAACCGTGAAAGGTCGTAGAATCGAGAGTTGACTGTATCTATTTTGTATTGAAAACAAGACAACTAGAATACAATTTAATAAGGTAAAGTTTAATTTAAAAAATTAATATCTTATTTACCAATGTTGAGGATTGAGACGCAAAAAGATAGGCTGTGTAGTATTTTGATAAAAAATATAATCACTAATTGATGATAAAAAAATAACCTAAAACAATCCCTAATCAAAATAAAAGTCGTAGTAGGCTCACGCGCTTTGCTCGCTAAAACGTTCATCGAGCAATTAATGGCATTTGGTAAGACTTTTTGAACAAATAGAAAAAGTCCTAACCAAATTCCGGGTTGCCTATGACAAATATTCAAGAACTGTTGATATTACTATGTGTAGGAAATTAAACTAAATGTATCTACTTAAGAAACAATTAATTTATTTTGAACCAAAAGGTTTTTTGCTACAAAACTGCTAAAAAATAATTGACCTTGACTGGCAATACCTTCCATCGCACGTTAATAAATGTATTTGGTTGTTCGCGGAGTGAATTGTACGCTCCCTATCCCTGCTAAGCTCGGCTAGAGCTGGGTGTGTTAATTAGCACGGAGAGACGGGAGGAGTATTGGTGTTGTCAGCTGCATTGTGGGGCCGTGTGCCGACAAAGAGCTATTGTTGTCGACCAGGATGAAGCAGTGAAGTGTCCTTTGGGCGAGAAGTGACGTGGAAACAAGACCAGCTGCCTTGGAACACGTCATTAGAGGTAGTTTTTGATTGGTTGGTTTTGGTGCCAGTGCTGGCTATAAGAGGCTTTGATGTCAGTACTGGCTATAAGAGGCTTTAGGGCCAGTTTCATAGTCAAGTTTAGTACGCCTCAAGTGCGGTGCTACACTAAGTACAGCACGACACCTACCTAAACCAGAATGGAATGGGCCGTTCTCGCATAGGAAACTGGCCCATTCCATTCTGGTTTAGGTAGGTGTCGTGCTGTACTTAGTGTAGCACCGCACTTGAGGCGTACTAAATTTGACTATGAAACTGGGCCTTAGTGTAATTGTTGGTTATAAGAGACTTTGGTGCCAGGGCTGGCTATAAGAGGTGTTGGTACTAGTACTGGCTATAAGAGGTTTTGGTGCCAGTACTGGCTATAAGAGATTTTGGTGCCAGTACTGGCTATAAGAGACTTTGGTGCCAGTGCTGGCTATAAGAGGTGTTGGTGCTAGTACTAGCTATAAGAGATTTTGGTGCCAGTACTGGCTATAAGAGGTTTTGGTGCCAGTACTAGCTATAAGAGGTTTAGAGCGGACGAGAGTACGAGTAAAACAAGGACATTCAACTAATATGCTGATTGTGTGGTGCCTTGTCCCTGTTACCACCTGAGTATTTTGAAGATGGGTGGCTCGTCATCATGGCGAATGCTCCATCCTACGGAAAAACTTGCCGTAGTCGCAAATCCCACTATAGTATTACGAGTGGACGCAAATCCCACAGAAAAAGAACTGACCACAAATCCCACGGACGCCTGCAAAGGTAAGCAGGGCTGAGAAGCGGTGTTTAGCAAGCAGCGAGATGGAAGTCTTGGAGTGTCCACTCCTATTCAAGTCTGAAGCAAAGTGGTTCTCGGCAGGCTGTTGGGAACTACTGCACTGAAGGTTGGGAGGGGAGCTAGAGGGGCGGGGTGAGGAGCTAGGCGGCAGAAATCAAAGGAGCGGTAAGCCTTTACGCCAGTGCACGGTCAGACAATTACCAGTTGGCCTCGAATTACCTGACACAGGCCTCAGGGGATAGATACAATGATGGGACCACTGTTGCCACGAATATGGGCAACGTTGCCATATCACTTCCTCCTGGTTAATAAAGAGCGGGGAGTGGGGCAGGGGTTGAACACTTCACACCTAGTCGATATACGGCTTCGAGCCCATGTGGGAGCAACAATAATTTAAGGGGGGGATGGATGAAACGCAAGGAAAGGCCAGTGTTTTTTGCATTTTTCATACCAAAATTTGTTTTGGCCCAAATAGAAAAAAAAATTGGTTTAGTACAAATATAAAGATTAATTTTCTTCACCTGGTGATATCAACAGTTATTGAATGTATGTCATTAAAATAACGACATTAGATGGCAAACTTTTTAAAAGAAGGGTAAAATCTGTCATTAAATCCTAGAACACTCTTGGCAGATATTCAACAACTGTTGATATCATCATGTGAAGAAAATTAAACTTTATGTTTTTTAAAAGCAATATTTGATTTATTTTGTAAAAATAAAATAAATGTTAAGCTAAAAATCTGCAATAACTGGCCTTTTTTCACGTCCCCTACATCCCGCTTAAATATCTTAGTTCATGCTACTGTAAATAGATAGATTTATTTTTTCACCGTTTCTTGTCTTATTACCCGTTCAAGATATACGCTACGCTAATATGTTAAAAATTAGGAAGGTATGAATTTATAAGAATTGTACGCACATTTGCTTGGAGGGAGAGTGGAAAACCATTTAGGATAAAACACCCTCAATAATACGACCGGGATTCTAACACTCAATTTCTCCGTAAACGGAAGTCCTGTTTATTGCTAGAATATCGCCTTTTAGAGGCTTAGACCCAGTATCGAGACAGGGAAGGGGGAGAAGGGCAAGAAGACTCATGGATTCTTTCACAAGTATAGAAACAAAGATTTTAGTTAATATTAATATAGTGTTTTCCACGGTAAACTTTTTTTTCACATTAGCGATTTATTTTAATTTTAAGTATGCCCTCTACCAAATACTTTTTGGCTCCTAGCCTCTGGACATTGGGACGTTTTACACCAAGGCCACAGACAAGGATACACAAGACTCACAGCCTCCAGGTAAAAATGGCTCATTGAGGGAGCTTGAGTCCTTCAACACTGGGATCGCTAGGTGCCATCAAGGGGCGTTTAAAAATGCTCACTTGAAAAATGGTTTTACTAGAGAGAGGAGACAAAACTGGAGTTCCTTCTCTAGTCAATCGGCCGGCTTCCACAAAGCTAGGTTCAGGTAGTGACCCAACCCCATCGTCACATAATCCTACCTCACAAAGAACTTACTCAAACTACATATTAAGATTACAATAGTCTCTTTATGATGAACATGTTAAAAGTGAGTCGTTTAACAATTGCACATTTGGAAGGGATTTCATCACTGAGCATTGACATCAGTGAACTCCAGTGTTGATGGACTCAACCACGCTAAAGGAGCGCAACCAAACTACCATTAGGCTGAAAATCTGGTGTAGGGGGGGTTTGCAAAATATAGGGTGGGGGGCAAAGAGTATTAGCCTGGTAACATGTTTTTTACATCCATTACTGTTTACAGTATGTGCCCTGGATCAGTTTTTTATTCAAGCTATATATATTTTTCCCTAACAGCTTGCGACGTTAACCAACATTTCACCAATGATACATTGTTCATCCATGCCGGGAATCGAACCCGGGAGCCTTAACTCAGTAGACAGACACACTACCCACTGAGCTAAGGTGTCGGACTATTAAGGCGGGTCCAAAGATATAATAACATGTGGTTTATACGGAAGGAACTTTTGGGAAGTTATAAAAAAGTATTATAGGCCAATTGTATTATATTTAGTCAGCAGTTTATGTGATATACTGCTGCAACTTTAGGTATCTGTGATTAATTAGTAACTATACCATATAATATTAGTAATATAGTAAAGTAATAATAAATGTTGGCTGCCAAAATAAGTTTTTATTCCTTATTAAAGTTTCTACCTGGAAACATCTTGACAACATCCTGGTTCACAGAAGGTTCGATATCATTAGGAAAATAATAATAATAATAATAAAAATAATCCAAAACTCACATAAATATATATTAAAACCCGTCCAATCCGCATTTAACTAAACTAACGATTGGGAATGTACCTGAATTTGTGAGAATAGAGAGTGAGGACCCAATTACGAAACCTCGACCACCATCTCCTTCAAACATAAGTAAGACGTGCTTGATTACTTAATCCGCGTGCCCACCAATGCGGGTAATGAAAATGATTTACAAAACTTTGTTAGTACTGTACTCTGTGTTGATCGTCGAGTGATGTCTGATGTGTGTAGATGAATATTATTCGTTGATCCAACTTCTTTCAAAGCTGCCAATATAAAGTAAACTTATAATGAACAGATATTAGCTAATGTCTACTAACCATTGGAGCTAAGGTTGCTGTTTACTGGCCTGTGTCATTGATATCGTAGAGATTACATGTGAAAGCTAAAAAAAAAAGTGATTAGATATTTTTTTACGTACTTATACTCCAAGTCATGTTATTTTTATTTATTTTCAGCACCACGTCTTACCACCCATCCGGCCTATACTCTTATGCACTAACTACACTAATGAGCTAGGGATGAGGAATGCTGAGTTTACAGAAAGTGTATCCACAATTATGTGGAAAGAGAATGGGAAACCATTTAGGAAAAATTACTCTCAATGAGCCCGGGCGGGATCATACCACGATCTCCCCGTCATCGACATAGTTTACTGCGACCGTGAAGCCTTAGACCATGCGGCCACCGAAGCAGGTTGCAAGTCATGTTCCATGTCATGTCACGTTCCGTAGATATTGACTAACAGAAGAGTACGTTGTTATCAATTTCTGCCGCAAATAAATGTGTTTGTATTTTATAAACGCGCCATCGTTGGGTTGTAATTTACCTCTCACATATCTCATGTTTGAATGTGTATGCGTAAATCTGCGTACACATTAAAGTTAGAGGAACCACGAGGCCTAACGCGGTTAAACTCGAAAGAACGAGGACGCAAAAGAATACATTTCGTGAACCTCATACGAGTACGCAAATCAGACATTTCACAAACCTCACAGGAGGACGCGCAAGAAAGAAGACATTTCACGAACCTCACACGAGGACGCACAATAATACATTTCATGGACCTCACATGAGGATGCACAAGAATACATTTCACGAATCTCACAGGAGGACGCACAATAATACATTTCACGAACCTCACAGGAGTACGCACAATCATACATTTCACGAACCTCACAGGAGGACGCACAAGAATACATTTCACGAACCTCACATGAGGATGCACAAGAATAAATTTCACGAACCTCACAGGATGACGCACAAGAATACATTTCACAAACCTCACACGAGGACGCACAATAATACATTTCACAAATCCCATACGAGGACGCACAATCAGACATTTCACGAACTTACCAGGAGGACGCACACTCAGACGTTTCACGAACCTCACATGAGGACGCACAAGCAGACATTTCACGAACACCACATGATGATGCACCAGCAGACATTTCACTAACCTCACAGGAGGACGCGTAAGCAGACATTTCATGAACCCCGCACGAGGACGCACGAGGAATGTCGTCTGTGCTCCACTTTTCTATGACATTCAAACCTTAGCAAAAACGACGTCAGATGTCAACACTGCATAAGCTCGCGAGAGTTCTATCAAAATAAAATATCATATAGAAAAGTTAAAGAAAAAATAAAGAAATAACGTAGGTGGTCATCACAACTATATCTACATAGGCGACGATTAACCAGAAATAGCACCGGTATTTTAAAGGAACTTTACCCTCGATGGAGGTGACACATTTTAGAACTTCCCAAGGATGATAGAGGAAGACTTTCTCTTTAATTGAACGGGATTAAATATAGTACAAGGAGAAAATAATCTACATTCAGACTTGCCATTCCACCAGATGAATGTTTATTCATCACGCTGATGTTCCTGGCCACTGGAGATTGTCTCTTCTCTAACTCACCAATCAATTTTACGTTCATGGCCTGTTCCCAAACCATTTTATTGTGGATACCTACACCACTGTCAACGATGGGATGAAGCAGATGCGATAAAAGAGGCGTCAAGACTAGCGCGCATTCAGCAACTCCTCGCTTTGATGTACCGACATCCCGGCGGATAGGCCAGCTCGCTTTGATGTACCGATAGCCCATCGGATAGGCCAGCTCGCTTTGATGTACCGACAGCCCAGTGGATAGACCCTCTCGCATTGATGTACCGACAGCATGGCGGATAGGCCGCTTGCTTTGATGTACCGACAGCCCAGTGGATAGGCCAGCTCACTTTGATGTACCGACAGCACGGTGGATAGGCCCACTCGCATTGATGTACCGACAGCACGGTGGATAGGCCCACTCGCATTGATGTACCGACAGCATGGCGGATAGGCCCTCTCACATTGATGTACCGACAGCATGGCGGATAGGCCCTCTCGCATTGATGTACCGACAGCATGGCGGATAGGCCCTCTCGCATTGA
>CABFOW010004249.1:0-59484 GCA_902141385.1 Timema californicum
TGGAACTCAAATAGGCCTTTGTAGAGGGATCGAAAGTAAATTACCTATTTAAATAAATAATAAATCTTCTGAGCTGGTTATTTAAAGTAATTATGAAGAAAAGAGGTTGAAATAATTATTATTCTAACCATCAAAATGCCCCAGCTCTTAAGATTATTTTGAAAAAATCATAAACATTGATTGTACAAAGGTTCTTTATTGGGTGGTTGTTTTTTTTCATCAACGTCTTACTACCCGTCCGAGAAATACGAATTTCAATTACTCTAATGTGGTAAGGGTGAAGAAAGTAGAATTTAGAGGAACTATAGCCACATTTTCGGAGATGGAGAGAGACGAAACAATTTAGGAGAAACCACCCTAAATTATCTCTGCTGGGGTTCGAGCCCTAAACTTCCCGTAGCCGGTGAACCAGACTAGATGATCCTGACGTTTAATCAGTGTGACCAGTGATTCGGCTAGAGTCACATCCAAAATTGAACAATTTTTGAATTCAAGAAGAAAATGAAGCTAAAGAATCAAGTGAAACTTTAGAAAAAGAAAGTTTTTATCAAAAATATATGTCATATGAAATGCACAAACAAAAGATTACAGGCAATAACAATTGAGCTTTTGAAAAAAAAAAAGTGGCGAGGAGAGAGTATTAAGAATTCATGTGGTTCAGTCATCGTGTAGTCCTTCTTTCTGTCTGTTTCTTTGCCTGGGTCTAGTGGTTAACTGTCTGTTTTCTTATTCAACAGCCATGAGAAACGAAGTCAGTGTCTATCGTGAGAAAAAGAACCGATGCCGACCCATCCCGCTCTTAGTACAGTTCACTATATTTGGGTCGTGATCTTCTTTTCAAAATTTATAAAAGTATGAAATGCCTTCCTTTACCATTTATGTGTAATTCTTAGAAGGGGAGGAAAAATACCGAAATCAAGGAGGGAAAAATATTCTTGTTATGTAAATTGCACTGTTATTAGAAGTTGATCAAGGCTTGGAGTAAAACTTGTAAATATGATATTAAGGATAACATTCGAATTCCGTTTTATAAAAATTGTAGAGGTTGTTGGTTATTTCAAGATCGCATTTATGGGATTTTTATGACACTTTTTTTTCTTTCCAAATTTGATATTTACGCCTAAGAGAGAAAAAGAATGCCTTTGAATATTTATACTCTGTGAGTCAAAGCATTGAGATTTAGTTTACTTTGTTCGCTTTTATTTTTAAAATATAAATTACTACAATTAATTAAAATGTAAATACACAATACAAAAAAGAAGTTCTGTGTATTTAGATACCCCTATGTTCTATAAATGTTACGTGGGCTAAAAATCAAACTCGTCTAGTCTGGTTTTATGGTGACAGGAGGCCCAGATTGGAGTCCCGGACGTGTGTACCGAGGTTTTTTCCCTTTCCTAAATTGGTTTCCCACTCTTTCTTCACGTAAAGCTTGGGTACATTTCTCCTTCCCCACCTTATCCCAATCAAGTAATTAAATATGGGCACTTAGGAATAGCATTAAGACATGGTGCTAAAACACCTAGATAGAATTTGTGTAATTTTCACAACCATTGATTATTAAATACTTTTTTGAATACTTTGATCAAAAGATTTAATAGATTTCCAGTGAATGATACAAATTTTATTACAAAAGTTTTAAACATTTGAACAAAAAATACTAAATATATCTCATTTCACGTTTGGACCATTTATAAACAGAGTTTACACCACAACAAGTGTACCTAAAATCTGCCTGTCTAAATATAAGCGTTATATTAAAGTTCAAAAAGTAGATGATAAACATTATTTCATATAATAATAGGACAAAACACGTTGACACTTTGAACTATATAAATTTTCTCAACTCTGAGATAAAGCATAAGTGACCCTTTGGACAATGATATTCCTTAATTTATATTTATTTATTATGCACTGTAAGAGGTTCTTTCTGTTGCGTGCCTACTATCTTACGAATTCATTAATTCTTTCTTAATAGATATGTCTTCTCTTACATTTTCATTTTGTAAACGTACTTGTCTTTCAACAATAGTGAAAACTGTATATGTGTGTTAGAAGGACATACAGGATAGAACTAAGTTAAAAAGAGAATTCAAGATGATATGGAATAAAAAGTTAGCCAAATTGAATGATTCAGTGCCAAAAAGTAAATTATTATAACGCGTTTTTTTTCAAACATGATACATCACAGTTACCAATCTATAATAATATACCTAGTCCATTGTTTTTAATATATATAAAATATTATTTTAATGCATCTCAATTTGTTGTATTTTATGACTTTAATCTTTATACATTCGACTCCTTTATATTTTTGGTTTCTTGATGACAAGACGGTTTGACATTCTCTCTCTAGTATTGACAAATCAAAATAGGATTTAGATTAGAACAAGGCGTCCTAATTTTTGGGGCTTCCAAGGAGATTTTATTGGGTTTACTTGTTTAATTTAATAGTATCAGTGACGTGTTCTACGTCAAGACGAGATTATGTATGTAAAACACCATTAAGATTGAGTGGATAGGGGATAGACAAGTGGAGTTCTGATAGATAAAACCCATAGTTAGACCGAAATTTATAAGAAGTTTAACTCTTTAAAAATTATTAGCGTTTCTTTTTAAATTTTCAGTAAGGAACTTATATAAACTTTATAAACAGAGGGCTAGCATGCATTGGTACTTGCAATTTAAAACTAGCTTTACTTAAACATTCAAACAGCTACACTCAACAAGCCACATCAGTAATAAAATAGTACCTATAATACGTCACACTCGAAATAGACTTGACTCTCAGTTATGGGAAAATAAAGATTAGAGCCCCGGTCGGATGTAATAAGACGAGGATTTTTAAAACGGTTTATTACTCTTATGCCTTACAAATGTGGATACATTTAAGATCAAATCCGCCTTTCTCCTCTTGACCCCTCATGCCATATAATTGTCAATACATTTCCTCTAAAATCTACAATTTTCGATAGCTCTAACGGACAGTAGCACACAGTGAAGATAAAAAAACACTCAATACTTGCAGCACCAGGAATTTAAACAGGACAAACACACACACACATGTATGTATAGGCCTACTGACAAGCTAACTTAACTTATCGTGGCAACAATAAACACCTTACACGATTACATAATATTATGGTAACATGACAAACACATACACACTGGTATATAAACTTACAAACTAGCTTAGCCTACGACAGTTCCAGTACATATCTAACACTAACAACAGAAAATGTAATATCTGGGTAAAAGGATGAGCACTTACACACAGGGGTAGCGATTTACAAATTAATTTAATCTAGGACAGCAACATCAATTACCCAACACTAACACCAGGAAGTGTAATCTTTGCTCAACAGAATTAACCTTTCCGAAAGTATTAAAACTTAACTACAAAGTAAATTTATCGAACAACATGCTGTTAATAAAATCTGTCAACAAACTAACCTAAGAATGAACCAAGAACCCTATGGTCATACTATCTGACCACTCAACCTCGAGGGTGGTGCTAAGCTAACATTATAAGAGGTAAAGTGATGCGTGTGATCAGTGGGCAGGGGGCAGGACTTAGTACAGCTTCTTCGCGGTCAAGTCAGAGGTCGGGAGGATGATGTAAGAAATGAAATAGCTGTTCTTGTGGGGTTTCTATCGAGGACTGGGGAGTTGCAGGACAAAAGGTAATTGAAGAAGTACACGAATCATCAAGCTCCCTTTAACACCCTTTCTCTTTTCCACTGTTCGGAAGAAAGGGATTTAACTTGATACGTTACGTAGGGTAGTAAAAACAATTTGTTCTTGGTTTAAATAATACTCGCAGAGAATCTAAAACATAGTTTCAATATTTAAACTTTTCATAGGCTCTACATGTACTCATGGCTGAGTGCTTAAAACATAATACAATAGCAATAAGAGTACTTTGCTCAATTCTTGGTGAGGTCTAAATAATCATGTATAGTGATATTACAATTCCTGGGGATATTGTTGAGTGTTTAATGTTGTTCTAGGTTAAGTTAGTTGGTAAGTCTATAGGCTCGAGTGTGTTCGTACAGCTACCCTAAATATTGCAATTCCTTATGCTAGTTTTGTTTGTTTTAGTGTTGTTCTTGTTCTGTGCTAAGTTAGGGTTTATAGCAATATTGGTTATTAATAAATATAAAGTTTAACCAGTCTTGTATAGGAAGATAATGACTATAAAGTTCAACTAGTCTTGTATTGGAAGCTAATGAATATAAAGTTCAACCATACTGGTATATGAAGCTAGTGAATGTATATTTCAGCCAGTATTTTAGAAATAACTAATGAATATAGGTTTCGACTACTATTGTAGACGTAACTAGTAACTATAGATTTCAACCAGTCTCGTAGAAGTGGCTTATTTAGGTGCACTTTTTAAATTCTTGTAGATATAGTTGAGAAAATAATGTTTGGCTAAGCTAGACTTGTAAAGGCAGCTGATGATTGTGGAGTTAATCCATTATTACCTGGCTCGGAGGCATAGTTAGCTAACGCACAAGTTTCATGTTGAGCTAGACTGCGGAGGACGGGGCAATCAAGGTCCGAATCTCGCTCGAGTGAACTGGGGGTGGTCTTTCCTAAATGATTTTACACTCTCCCTCTACGCAAATGCGGGTTAACTTCCTCTATATTCAACTTTCCAAATTCATAACCCATTAGAGTAATTAATACTTAATCATATAGCCCGAACGGGTAGTAATACGCGGTGCTAAGTAAGTAATCCATTCTTATGTGTGTAAGTGTATCAAATATACATTAGTTATGTAACTAAATCATCCCAATTTGTAAATATGCCCATTATAAATAATGTCAATAGCTTTCTTAACTGTTCACCACTCCTCAACCCTCACTCCGATGCACCTGAGGAAGGCCAAATTGATGTTCTTCTGGGTGCGATACCCCAGCTCCGCAGTGCTCAAGATGTACTTCCCCGACATCAAGTTCAACAAGAACAACACGGCGCAGCTTGTCAAGTGGTTCTCCAACTTCAGGTACGGTGCCTGGCTCTATTTACAAATAGATGTACCTTGAAACTGCTCATTTCGGTGCTTGGCCACTACATAGTTTTAACTTGACAGGTTTAATGCAATCCTTGACCTTCACATAGTTGTACCTTGAACAGGTGTGGTGTGGTGCTTGACCTTCACAAGGTTGTATCTTAAATAGACTTGGTGTGGTGCTTGATCTTCACATGGTTGTACCTCGAACAGGTTTGGTGTGGTGCTTGACCTTCACAAGGTTGTATCTTAAACAGACTTGGTGTGGTGCTTGATCTTCACATGTTTGTACCTCGAATAGATTTGGTGTGGTGCTTGACAGCCACAAGGTTGTATCTTAAACATACTTCGTGTGGTGCTTGATCTTCACATGGTTGTACCTCGAACAGGTATGGTGTGGTGCTTGACCTTCACAAGGTTGTATCTTAAACATACTTTGTGTGGTGCTTGATCTTCACATNCTTGAACAGGTTCATTGGACTGCTTAACCCCCACATATCTGTATCATGAACAGTTTCAGTATGGTGCTTGAATTCTACATGGTTGTACCTTGAACAGGTTTGGTGTGATGCTTGACCTTCACAAGGTTGTATCTTAAACAGACTTGGCGTGGTGCTTGATCTTCACATGGTTGTACCTTGAACAGGTTCATTGGACTGCTTAACCCCCACATATCTGTATCATGAACAGTTTCAGTATGGTGCTTGAATTCTACATGGTTGTACCTTGAACAGGTTTGGTGTGATGCTTAACCTTCACAAGGTTGTATCTTAAACATACTTGGTGTGGTGCTTGATCTTCACATGGTTGTACCTTGAACAGGTTTGGTGGGATGCTTGACCTTCACAAGGTTGTATCTTAAACATACTTGGTGTGGTGCTTGATCTTCACATGGTTGTACCTTGAACAGGTTCATTTCGGTGCTTAGATCTCATCATGGTTGTACTTTGAACAGGTTCATTTCGGTGCTTGACCTCCATATGATTGTACCTTGAACAGGTCAGTTTGGTGCTTGATATCCAAATGGTTGTACCTTGAACAAGTTCAGTCCGGTGCTTGAATTATACATGTTTCTACTTTGGTCAGGTTCAGTTCGGTGCTTGACCTTAACATGGTTGTACATCGAATAGGTTTATTTCAGTGCTTGACCTCTACATAATTTTACCTTGACACAAGATCACTTAAACGTAGCAACTCATAATCGCAGCAACTCCGGATTTTTATTTTATATTGGTTACCGTAGAAAAACCGAAATTTGTACAGTAAAAGTTTTCGTTCCAAGCGAATAATTCAGCATTAACACATTCTCAAATGTACCAACTCAGAACTGAAACAGTGTCAACACCTCTAAAACAACCAAAATTTAGTAAAAATCGTAGCTAGTACAACTGGAGTTCCACCAACCAACTCCTGAAAAGTACCACTATATTTTAGCCACAAATGAGGTTGTACTTTGAACAGGTTCATTCCGGTGCTTGACCTCCATATGATTGTACCTTGAACAGGTCAGTTTGGTGCTTGATATTCAAATGGTTGTACCTTGAACAAGTTCAGTCCGTTGCTTGAATTATACATGTTTCTACTTTGGTCAGGTTCAGTTCGGTGCTTGACCTTAACATGGTTGTACATCTAATAGGTTTATTTCAGTGCTTGACCTCTACATAATTTTACCTTGATACAAGATCACTTAAACGTAGCAACTCAAAATCGCAGCAACTCCGGATTTTTATTTTATATTGGTTACCGTAGAAAAACCGAAATTTGTACAGTAAAAGTTTTCGTTCTAAGCGAATAATTCAGCATTAACACATTCTCAAATGTACCAACTCAGAACTGAAACAGTGTCAACACCTCTAAAACAACCAACATTTAGTAAAAATCGTAGCTAGTACAACTGGAGTTCCACCAACCAACTCCTGAAAAGTACCACTATATTTTAGCCACAAATGTTGGATTTCACCTTGCCCTACTTAATCTAACCTTTGGTGGATATGTGGTGGACTAATATCACGGCCAAAGTGGGTATTTTTCAACTTTAATAAGGCCGCCATCATGTGTAAAAAAAATCCTGAATTTATACAATTATTACATGTTGCTAATTCTCAGGATTCATAAACGCTTATTTAATCGTTTGGGACAAGATTCTGAATTAAAAGCATTCCGACATTTTACGTTAACCAAAAACTATTAAAAATCCATAATTGATACAATTTCAAGATTGTTCATTTCAACTACCCCTTTGGCACACTGATTAATAAATCAGTTAACTTAAACTTTTGATTCGATTGCTGGAGCATTAATTCAAAATCAAATAAATGGATTAATAAAAAAATTACTACATTTAGAGCACTTGTTTCTTATTAATTTTATTGTAATGATTTTTTATATTTTATATACATGC
This sequence comes from Timema californicum, assembly GCA_902141385.1. Taxonomy (NCBI): domain Eukaryota; kingdom Metazoa; phylum Arthropoda; class Insecta; order Phasmatodea; family Timematidae; genus Timema; species Timema californicum. The sequence continues at coordinate 7,420 of CABFOW010004249.1, forward strand.
GTAGGGATTTTAAACTTTATATTTGTTTACAATAAGGGTTATTGTGAGGGAAATATATATATGTGTAGAGATTTTAATCTTTATATTTGTTTACAATAAGGGCTATTGGGAGGGAAATATATATATGTGTAGAGATTTTAATCTTTTTATTTGTTTACAATAAGGGTTATTGTGATGGAAATATATATATGTTTAGAGATTTTAATCTTTATATTTGTTTACAATAAGGGTTATTGGGAGGGAAATTTTTTCATTGGTATTTTTAATTAGGATTTCCCAAATAGAATTTTCCCACTTAATATTACCACCCTTTCAAGGTATCGGTATTTAGTAACAATATTGGGTCAAGGATGAGGAAGATATAATTTAGAGATAAATTATCCGCATTTGTGTTAAAGGGTTGTGGAAAACCATTAAGGAATAAACACTTTCAAAAGGTTGACCTACATCCAAACAAGATTTAAATTTCGACCTCCCATGTCCCCGCTAATAGTCTAATGTGAGACTTGACACCCTTTACCACGTGACCACCGATGCCATATTGCCTTATTTTTTAAATTACTTATACAAAACATGTGATTCTATCAAACTTTTGGGTATTTTTAAAAATCCAAATTAAATCACCGACATTTAGACAAAGCTTGGTTTTATATTCGAGAAATTGGCATAGTTCTAGTTTTTATTTAATTTTATTTCTCTCTCTCTCTCCGTTATGATGAACAAGCCCTACCTCCCCTACCTTCTCCCGCAGTAAACATTTCCAGTTTCCCTTGTTACCATTTCTAACCCATTCCATCTAAACCACCCCTTTCACTACCCCTTACAACCACTGACTGCATACAAAAAAACTCACAAAGCATCGTGGGGTCGTGTGTGTTTATGTGTATCTAGTTCGAATCCCCAGCAGGCCTTTATCCCCAGTTTTTAAACATGCACACACGCACACATTGTCAGTAGGGGAGAGGGGAATGAATATAACTGTTCAAATAGAGGCTGTATAATTTCACAGTGACGTAGAGTGAAGCTTTATTCTTTCTTTCCTTTTTTATTATATAACATAGGCCCATAGGCTATGCGTTAGCTGCACTTCCATTTGTATACAACTTCAAGGACTCTCTTTGATAAGCCCACGTATATGTATTAGAAAAACAAAATCTATCGATGGATATTTTGTACTAAGACTAATATTTGACACCTGCCTCGGTGGCGTAGTTGGCTAAGCCGCTAGTCTTGTTGAGCTCGACCACCAAGGACGGGGAGATCGAGGTTCGAATCTCGGTCGGGTGAGCTGGGGTAGTTTTTCCTAAATGGTTTTCCACTCTCCCTCCACTCAAATGCGGGTTCACTTTCTTTAATTCAAACTTCCCATTTCCAAATCCATTAGCGTAATAAGTACTTAAAGCGTGTAACCCGAATGGGTAGTAATACATGGTGCTAAATAATAAACTAATATTTGTATTTAACAACATAGAACTACAATTTATTTTGTGACACACCCTTTTTATGTTTAAAATTAAAGGTTTAGTAACTGTTAATGTAAAGGCAGAAAATACATTATTTATCTAAATATTTTATATCTACTTTTCTCAATACATACGACTTACAAGCTAACTTTTTCTAGAACAAATAAGGACTACATCCAATACTACACACGAAGCTCTAGTACCAAGATACGCTGTACTAATCGGATAGAAGAAACCAGCATACAAATAGTATATATATATATATATTCGTCGGCACGAGCCGGAATCGAACCAGGGTCCTTCTAGACTTGTGTTCAACTACTTTTAGCCACCCTCTCACAACGTGATTTTTTTTTCTAATATCAAACCGGTCAAGTTTGCCGACAAAAATTAATGGGGTAAGGTGTGGAACATATCCGTCGATAACAGCCATCTTTTGTACTGTAGAGTAGGCAACATTTCATTCGTAAATGGACTCGGGGAACTATCTACAAGTCAAAGATAGGAAATGCAAAAAAATATAAAAAATTGAACGTGAGACATCTAATCCACAAAAGTGGCCTTTTCCGTGGAGAGATCTACTGTGCTGATAGCGCCCCCCCCCCTCCTCATACATCGTTACCCCTTCACCTGCCTCTTTTCATCCCACACCCCTTAACTTAACCTAATGGTTAGTCACATTTCTAATATAAAGAAGTGGACACGCAGTTACTTAAAGGAAAGCGAGGGGAAGATGGAGGGGAGGGTGTGTATAGGCCTCCCTTCAACCCCCGCCCCCATTTTCCTTATAATGACTGACTGTGGCGAGTGGCGAAGTTTGGACGCTATAGCTGAGTGGTTTGGGGGAGGAGGTGTCGTAGGGGCGTCGCGTAAAAAGAGTAATCGCATGTCAGAGAAAGGGACGCAATATCCTTTCTAACATGCAACATGTCCCATTAAGAGAGTGAGCGTCGCTATACTACTAGAAAATTGGCCCTGGTTGGTTTGATATCGTTTATGCTCTAAGAGTTAAAGGTTCTAATCCCTGCTGCATCGAAATGATAGTCTTCATGCAGAGGAAATAAATTTATTGAATATACAAGTGATTCAGAGTTAACTAACTGTGGCAAAACTATGGGGAGAATCAAAAAATTAAAAACCTTAGTTCAAACTTTGTCCATCCTCGCTCGACCTCTCTACAATAACCCTACTGGTGATTAGAGTCCGCTCCCTTTCGTTAATCGATAAGTTAACGTCCTAAAGTCAAGTTTCTGTGTTTGTAATATCATATTAAGAACATATAAGCTGCTAGATGCCTTATTATAAATTAAAACCAACAAATATGACATTAACATTCCCATCAATCGTAGATAAAGTATACAAACAAATATAAATATTCCTCCCCCCACCACGGATCTCAGAACCCGTTCAGGATGAACGCTGAAACTAATTATGTTAGTGGAATAAGGATGAGGAGGGTGTAATTTTAGGATCAAAGCTATCCTCATTTGCGTCGAGGGGTAGAGTGTAAGTGAAAAAATTGATTAAAAAACACCGTCAGTAATCCCGACTGGGATTCAAACGTCGATCTCCCCGTTACTGGCAATCCAATCTAACACAAGAGTGATGCGTTAGGTTATACAAAATAATTAAAATAATAAGAACCAAACTGGCAAAAACGCTGACAGTGGCTTCAGTCTTGTCTTGTCTGATTTGCTTGTCAACAAAAGGTCGGAGTACAAAGCTCGGATGGGTGTTTTTTCATACATTGCTTCCCACTCTTTCTTCTTGCAAACGTGGCTAATCTACCAATACATTCTTATTTCCTTCGCCCTACCCTTTTAGTGTAAATGTGCGGATAGTCCGGATAGGTATTAAGACACAGATAAAAAAGATATATATCAACATGAAGATAGCCCGGATGCGTAGTAAGACGAAGATAGTACAAATCGTTAGTAACATCAATATTGCTTGGGAGGGTGGTAACATGAAGACAATAAGGGTGAATAGTACCGTACATAAGTTTCGGAGCACGTGCAGTTTCTTAGCGAATCCCGACGAGGGTTGTAGACATGTTAGTAGCGTGCGGGCGGACAGTATAAACCTCCAGGCGTGCACACCACCAATATTCTTGCTCCTTGAGGGGTAATTACGCGACGTCTCAACACAGTACCACGGCGCATTGCAGGAATATTTTGGGCACAAGGGGGAGGGGGAGTGGCGTCTTGAAAAGGTGACTGCTATAATACGTGAGACTTCAGCCTTTATTCTATCTCACCCCTCTTTTTTGAAGACTTGGATATTTCTAGGGTTTGTAAATATAGGGTGACCAGAAGCCTTTGGTGCTAAGGAGAACAAGGACTCCCAAAATTTAGGACATTCAAGAAAAAGGCAGGACGTTATAAAATAAAAGTTCAAAACTCTTTAGGTATATTTATGTACCTATATAAATTCATGCCATGTGTTTTATTTATAGCCATATAACATCTTTTATTTTAAATTCAACCATATTTTTCAAATGAACGTGTTAATTAGGACGCTCACTGTGTTTGGTTGATGACGATATACACGCACAGCCAATATAAATCACACCCTTTGTCTTGTGATAACCACATGGCAAGTTTGCCGACGAAAACGAACTAAGGCTGCTTGTGATAACTGTGGTAAAATTTTTAAATGTGAGATCACTTAGAGAGCAAATAATCACAAACATTTACAAATATACACTTTGTAATTTTTGAAAGTTCCTCCTGAACACCGGAGAGAGGGTTGAAATGTAAGACATGGAAAAGAATTGCATCTGATTATACATAATGTATACATCCCCTTTTAAACCTTATTCGAACCTCATGGCAATCTGACAATCAACTCGTTTCATTTTGGTGGTGTAAGTGTTAGCGCCAGTAGGAGCTATCAGCAACTTTAAGCTCTCCAACCTAAGGTAACAAAAGTATGAGCATTAACAGTCTGTACTCTACCATCAGCGAATTAAAACTATATTCTAAGGTAACAGGTAGATGAGGAAGAATAGGGAGAGTTATAACTGTATGGGAATTTATAATCTAAGCAAAGGAACAGAATGAGGGTACTTTGGAAAATGCACCAACTTTGCACTGGAAAAAAATGTTGGTAATTAACACGAAATTTGTGCTAAAGATATCCAGCTTGAACCCCGTATCCCTTGTATCAACGTCATGAGGGATGACTCCTTTTAGAGAATGGTTAAAGGGTGGGTGTACGTCTGAAGTGTATCTCAAAATTTATTTCAAATAAATTTAATAAGCTATAGCCACTTGTGTATCAACAGTTTGAGTTTGTAAGTTTCTGCTGAAAGTAAGACAGAGAGACCGTGACGTATTTACGTGTTTGTGAGACAGAGAAGCCATAAGATGAGCCTAATGGCGTTACATCGTAAGGAAATGGGATGGGGGGTCAGGGGTTAAATGAGGGAGAGGGGATAAAGTTGCTTTCAACAGCGCATGTGCATACGAATTGATCTCTTTACACCCCTCACCAACCCCCTTTTTTTAAATTTTGCGAAAAAAAAGTCTTTTTCTCTTTCTCTATCTTTGTGTATGGTAGTCAGGAGTCACTTAATTAAAAATTACTTAATTACGGTCTTGGTTCTAATTAGTGAACATGGCTTCCTTATATACATATACATGCAGATATATATATATATGGTCTACATGTACGTGTGTATATATATATATACTCTCTCATTTTTCTGTCCCTTGACGTAATTCTTTTTATCTCTCTATCTTTTCTGTTTCAACTTCCTTACCTCAATTTTTGCCCCTCCGAAACCCCAAATCTCCCCCTTGCCTAAATTTTATCCCAGAAGTTCTCGTATTATCTGAATAACACACGCGAAAAAGTTTGACCTGCCTTTTTTTTTGTCTAAGGAGACGAGGAAGGGATTGGGTCGGAGAAGGGGGTGAAAAACACTTCTCCTGTGGAAATGTAACCTTTTAATCTCTTGAGTGGAAGTCGCCTTAATTGACTATAATCGTCGTTTTTTTATGAAAGGGATTGGGTCGGAGAAGGGGGTGAAAAACACTTCTCCTGTAGAAATGTAACCTTTTAATCTCTTGTGTGGAAGTCGCCTTAATTGACTATAATCGTCGTTTTTTTACGAGTTGTTTTAGGGGGCGGGATGGTGTAAGAAGATGGAACTATTTAATAAACCTGTATATCTCTACAGGTATTCATATAAAACGGGAAGTCTTAAATTGTTGCGTATATTGCTGTGAAGGTAATTTTCTAAAGCACCACTCAAATGGTTTATGATCTTTGAAAAAAAAAGTTGTGTATGAAATTTATTTTCCAATTAAGGTATATAAACATTTTGCTTAATAGTACTTACTAAATGAGAATATAGTATTTTGTGCGTTAAATTTTGACATAAAAATTAAAATAGAATCGGAACACCATGGGGTATTTTTATGTCTTCATTGAAATGATTTAAGGTACTTAAAGTGTAATTTCCAATAAATAAAACTGCATCAGCATATGACTTAGAACTATCTTAACCTAAGGCAGCACATAATATATTACTACTACATTATACACACCCAGCCATAGCACCTATATATTTACTGTTTGTATAGTACCACACAGCCAATCCTAGGTTTAATAGATATGTTGTTTTAGTCTAGATTCATAATCCAAGCTTGTTCTATGCGAATTTTCAAATCACACTTATTAGCCTCAATGGATATTTTTAAAAGCTCTATCACAATATTAAAATAATGATTGAGAGGTTTTATTTTTTCTGGCATTGCTTGCAAACTTCAGTATTTAAAATGTTTTATTTTAACTGCCCTAAGCTATGGAGGAAAGTTTCGCATTGTGAAGCTTTTTTTTTCTTTTGGTATACACATGAAAATAGAGTGAAAGAGAAACAGATAAGAAGTGATAATGGAAGGGGTATATAAAGAGAAGAAGATAGAGAGAAATGGTGAGAGAACCATTTAAACGTTCGACTCTTTGTAGAAAAATGTATGCCCACGGGGATTATTTCAGTTGTAGCAACCGTGGAAATATCTTATACCTCAAAGATGCCATAAGCTTATACCAACCCTTTAAGTCAAATTTTCTCTCAGTCTTGGGTTTTATTTATTTGCCACGCCTTAATTCTTTGAAAATAAATATTTAAAAAATAAATTTTATGCAAGAGAAAGAAAAACTGCCCAGGTAGATTAATTAAAGTACACCTATTGAACTAAATTTTATTTTTAAATACTTAACGTCAAATTTTGCATTAAACATTTTATTATTATTATTATTACTATCATCACCCACAATTTTAACAAAAGAGGTATTAATTACTTAATCTAAAATTGTGTGACGAGGAGAAAAATAGGGCTTGGAATACAGCTACATTATCGCGGAGAAAGGGGTAGAAAACCCAACATGATGCACCCAGGCTTGATCTAGAGATGTGGTATCGGAACAAAATTATTGATACAGCACTAATTTAAAGTATCGGAAGAAAAATATCGATACCGTTCTAGTATCGAAACAATGTATCGATAACAGTAAGTATCGGTATCGAAATTTCAATCTGGAAAATTATTTTTCTATCAAGTATTGATTTAAACTTTGTAATTGTATTTTCACATGTATTTAAATACTGAAAATTATAATGATTTAACCATGTTATAGTATATTTAGGTCAATTACGTCCATGCTATGTGTTGAAATTTGGAAGGTATTATTGATAGTATTGTATAATGGGTATTATAAAAGGTTTTACAATACTAGCTATGATAATGTATCTGATGGAAAGTTATTTAATAGCTAAATACAATTAGTAATATTTTTTTTCAATCTATCTTGTGCCCTTCTGTAATCGTAGTAAACATTTAATCCAAGCAGAGTGATGATAACAAAAAAGTTGTTTCTTTCGATACCGATCTAATACCAAAGTGAGAGTACTAATATTAGTAAGAGTATAGGAAAAAAATTATCGAGTAAAAATACTAGTATCGAAAGGAAAATATCGACATTAGTAAAGTATTGATAATTTTTCACATCTCTAGTTGGATCCGAATCCTTACCTTCCCCATGAGCAGCGTTAAAGTGAGATCTGAGCCTTACTGCCTTAAACTGCTGGTACTATCATTTTGATTTTATTTAGTATTAACAAATGGGACTCTAATTAATTCTCAAATTTGAAATAAATAATTACCCGACAGTGACCTCCAGGGACCTACTTGAAGAGAAATATATTCACATTGCTGTATTTCTTATGGGAATGGCAGTTCTGAAACCTTATTACCACTAAAACTATCCTCAATTATCAATTATCTAATAATGTTATGTTTTACCCCATTAAAAATAATTATGTATTTGATTTAGGAAGGATAGGTTTGTGTTTATAACAATTATTTACTTTGTTCTTACAACTGAGACATTTGAAATAAAATGGGGTTATAAAACAGGCTACTATCACCTTTTTATATTTTTTAAATTATTAAACTTAAAACATAAATTATGTTAATCCTATATGGATGGGTTGATACATTTAAACTCCGTTTTAGCGTGAGCATTTTTATAATTTACCACTTCTCAGATAATGGGGTGGCTTATGGACGTCTGCTACGCGTCTCAACGCTGCGCTAGGCAGCTGATATACTAATTACGTCACAATTCTTGACGTTACGTCACATCTGATAGCCCAGGATTTGCGGGGACCATTACAAACCTTTTCCTAAAGAACTGGAACAACAACAAAAAAAGAAAAAGAAAGATAAAACAAACAAAAAAGTAGTGTGGCAAAGCAGATCTTGATGTCCCAATCTTATATCTAACAACACGCAAGTTCATCAGTGGTCTCTAGCGGGTGGGCGGAGGAACCAATGCTAACCTCAATGACCGTATCTCCACTTCGCTTCATTCCTAGAACCTATTTTATTCCCACGTGCTTCGCGTCTTACTGTCTGCTCAGGTTATCTGCGTATTTACACTTATAGGGTAGGGATGAAGAAATGTAGCCCCATTGGCGAATAGAGAGATTGCGGAGAACATTTATGGGAAAAAATACCCCAGCAGGGCCAGCGCATTGGTTCCATGCATCCTAGACGAAACTTAGTTGAAGCTGCAGTTTTATTCTGTATAACATAAATAAATTGCTCACTCTCTGTGATGAAACGTATTTATAATAATAAAAATAGAGTGCTAAAATACTAGAAGAAAAAATACATTAAAAAAGAGAGATAACCATACAAAATATGTGGTCAAATCAATGTGTGCAAAAATATTACACCAGCTTCCCTTCCTTTTCACTCAATACTGTTGGAAGCTTTTAATTAAATATCAAAATTATTCGCTGACAAAGCGACTCCGAATGTCATAAAATCATAAAGTGATTTTTTAAATATATAATTTCTGAGGATTAGATCAAATATTTAGATATTTCTTTGTTTATAAATAATTATTCACTTGTTTAATTTAAATTATTATTTTTATACACACTGAAAAAATATATTTTATTGGAATGAGCCCCGAGAATCTTTTCCCCCTAGGCGACTGCCCTGGTGCTTGGTAAGCTGCATCCAGGTGAGATTTGAATCACAAACTTCCTATCACTGGTAAACGATACTAGCTGAACCCGACATTTAGTTCGTATGTTCGCCTATGTGGTTAAACTATCGCCTAAATATATATTATATAGTACGATATATTATGATAGTTTTTCATTTTAGTACATTCCTCCATTTCTATCTAAACATAAAATTCTTCAGAAACCATCTATTTACAGCCTAGTTCAAGATAAAGGGAAGGATAAGGTTATTTAAAGGATATTCACCAACATTAGGGCTGTGAAGAGGTAACTCACTTACCACTACCAAGTGCTTGTGAACGATATTCTAAACTCAACCTCCCTCATTAACATCCCCCCGTCACCGTCCAATTCATTTCGAGACTGACTCCCTAGACCAATATACCACCATTGGGGGTAGCCCTCTTTTAAAAAATCTATATTATATACAGCTATAGTGTATTTATTTAACTTGACATAGCAAGACTGGGAAAACTGTACGTTAAGGCTTTCTTACCTGATAGGGCCCGTCTTTCTGGCGGAGGTCCTATGGGGGCATTGTGGTCCCTAAGCACACACGTGGGGCTCACACACACACACACACACACACACATAGATAGAGATAGAGATAAAAAAAATGGTTGTGCATATATCTCCCTTCGCTAATCACTCCCTCATTACCCTAATTACGGCACCACGCCCATCTTCTAGGAAAACTCCTGCTAGTCCCAACCTTACTGACTGACTGGCCTTAACTTAGACGGACAGTGCAGGCCGTGAGGGAGGATCAAAGAAAGAGGGAAAGGAGATTTAAGGTGGAACTATAGTTGAGGTGTAGGGGAGGGGAGACCTTCTGGCCTTCTATTTATGTGAGTTCTGATGATTAGTTATTCACTCCTCCAGACCACAAAGCACCATCATACCTTAAACTCCCCTTTCCAAATCCCCTCTCTTCTCCCCCTCCAAAAAAATCCTTCCTATACCCGAGACCCAGCGCTATCATTCATCTCATTACACCATCACTATCAAACAAATGTAAGTTGCTTACAGACACAATTTTCTGGTTTCACCTCAAGGTATAGCAAATATTAACGATAAAAGAGGTTGAGTCACGACTGTGAGCCAGTACTCGCACATAAAATTAGAGCCGTATTCCTTTACAGGCCAAATGACTCAATGTTCCTGGTTGGTTTGGAATGGCCAACAGCCAAACTGCGGGTTATTCACTCTCGTCTACCTTTACCAATTCTCCAAAACCCGCACCAGTGGTCCATTAGGTCTGAGGCGTCTGTCTAGTGAGAGGCTGGATTTCCACTTGGCAGGGGGAAGGGATGGTCAGGACTCTCTCATAGGGGATGTGATTTTTATTTTTTCCATGACTCCTAGTCAATTCGGGATGAACATATCTAACTACATCAATATAATAAGGATGAGTAAAGTAAAATTAATTAAGAACCATACCTCTGAAATTTCAACCCTAATCTCTTCATCATCTGCAAGCCAGACTAGATAAAGCTTAACATTTAGTTCACGTCACCTCCGTTGCAGTTGATTGGAGTAATATTTTCCTGTGATCTTCTCCTCTATTTTCAAGCTGGTTTGATTGAACCTCCTCTAAAACAACCTACCCCAAATTAAACCAACACTAATGTTTTCTTAAAGTGCTTCCAAGCTGTTTGATCGAAAAGTAAGTTGTTCGTGACATTTGTGATCACGGGGTTTAAATGTAAGACTCGTTTAGTTTAGTCTGCCAATAACGGGGAGGTCAGGGTTTCAATCTCAGCTGGATGTTTGGAGCCTGGTTTTCTTTAAATAGTTTCCCCACTAGACTCTTTTTAGCACAGCGTTTTACCTCCCATTCGGGCTATACGCTCATGTACTAATTACGCCAATGGTTATAGGGATAAGGAAGGCTACATTTATAGGAAATGTACACACATTTGCATGGAGGGTGAATGGTAAACCACCATCAGTAGACTACACCCAACTAAGGTTCAAAACTCTCTCCCCGTAATTTACAGTCTACTGCGAGAGTAGCACCTTAGACAGTGCGGCCACCGAAGTGGGTTCCTCACACTTCATTCAAGACGGTTGCATATAGATTTATTCTTAACCATATCTTCCTAATCCCAACCCTATTAGCTGGATTATAAATTGGCCGGACAGGTAGTAAGACACGTAGGAAAGACAAATTTGTGTCATTAAAAATTAATAATAGTATTGTGATGTATAGGTGGGTGGGGTCATTTTCAGTACAGAAGTAGATGTCTAGTGTGAGGACTACGCAAATAAAAGGGAACCTTTAATTTGTGTTCTAATTCCACAAGTTCACATTCTCTGACGTGCAAACTTACGCGTGGGGCGGAAGGATACTCCGAAATGGCTTAGAAAGGAATCCATTAGCGTTCTTCTTTGAAGACAGGAGGTTGAAAGTTTGTGTCATTATCTTCATATGTGAGGGGGTGGTAATTAGGAGGAAAATGTTTCATCCACATTAAAACTAACATCAAAACTATCCTACTTCAAAGTTGATTCCATTAACTTATAAACTATCAACAGTATATGATAGATTTTTCAAACTTTATTCATCCACGGAAATGTAACTAGAATTCCTAAGACCAGGATTTAAATTTTTAAACCATCAACAAATTTAGATTTTAGAATGATGTTAATATTTGGGTAAAAGGAAAAACCAATATTCATGGATATAGACTTACAAACTAACTCAACCTAAGACAGCAACAATTAATATAAAACAATAGTGTCATGAATTGTAACACCTCGGTAACATTACGAACACATGCACAGGGATATGAACTTCAAAAGTAACTTGACCTAGGAAGTAAACATCTAGCATTAAACACTAGTAGCATAAATTATAAAATCTTGGTTATCTGATGAAAATATTTATTCAGAGGTATATAAACATACAAACACACTTAATTTAGGACATCAACCCTTAATATACAACACTAATATCAGAATCGCAGTTTGTGTAACAGGACGAATAATACATAAACACGATGATACTTTTGATCCCCTCTAGTATTGAACCCGTTCCCTCTAGACCTATTGTCAGACGTCCATGGGGACAGAGGGAATCGTTAAAAGAAAATTAACGGCTGAAATGAAATGCAACAATTTTGTCAATACTTTTTACAACAAGGAGAATGGTCGAATTATGCTATCCTTCTAGGGGACCTTAGAAATACTAGATGGACCCTGCTCCCATGCGACACAGAATAAGGTATAGTCAGGGACTAGAAAAAAATAGACATTTCCAAATCGTAGAATACATTCACTGAAGTCTGGTTGATCTGATCAGAAATATCTTTTGAACAACCTTTAATCGCAAAAACCTGGATTTTTGATGATAGGAAGGCCAGGGTTCAAATTTAGGCCATCATAATTTACTACTCGCCAGGCTATCTGAATAAGTGTACCAGCATTGGCATGGAGAGAGAGTCAAAATCCATATTAGTAAGAGACTTGGTACACCCGGTTGAGATTCGAGCCCCAAACTCCCGGTCGTCCAGCGAATCAGTCAAGACGATCCTTAAGTGTAGCCCACGTGCCCACCGACTGAGTAATAACAGTCAGAGTTTTAGTAAACTGCATTTACACTCGCATGGACAGAGAATGAAAAACTAAATGTTTCACTGCAGCCGGTCTAAGGTAAAGCTCAATTTTCCTACAACTTTGACACAGTCGAGTCTAGAACTTACAAAATCAGAGCATATATTTTACCCTCTTGCAAGAGCCCATGTTCCCCTAGACAGCCCCTTTTGATAGGACTTGGGGGCTGGGAGGGGAACTAGGATGAACCATCTGTCTCTCTCTCGTTGAATATTGTACCCAACACTTCTTCGGAAGCACTTAGTTTAGTTCCTTGGCCTACTGAACCTTTTCCAGTAAAAGTATCAGATAATTAATTTGGGTGTAAATGAGATGAATTCGTGAAGGCTTTGATTATAATGTTGAAGTATTAACATATCTGGTAAACAGCAGATCCAACGCTAGTAACACACTCAACCACCACGCGCTCTAGTTGATACGTGAGTTTGAGAAGAGAAATGGAATAGCGGTTATTGCTTTATTGTTATTCATTAGATAATGTTTCTGGTGTTTTTATACTTAGGGGCGTTTAACCCGAACGGATAATAAGACATGGCTAAAAAAATTCATTGGAAAAATTAAACCAAGGGGTAACGTTGAAATTTGTAATATCTCTAGTGCATTCATTCTATTTAACAGATGTAGAATCTTACGGAAAAATTCTGGAGTGGAAATTTCAACCCCCCATATCTAGTTGATACTGTATATATATGTGTGTATGTATAGCTGACCGACTGAGTAATAACAGTCAGAGTTTTAGTAAACTGCATTTACACTCGCATGGACAGAGAATGAAAAACTAAATGTTTCACTGCAGCCGGTCTAAGGTAAAGCTCAATTTTCCTACAACTTTGACACAGTCGAGTCTAGAACTTACAAAATCAGAGCATATATTTTACCCTCTTGCAAGAGCCCATGTTCCCCTAGACAGCCCCTTTTGATAGGACTTGGGGGCTGGGAGGGGAACTAGGATGAACCATCTGTCTCTCTCTCGTTGAATATTGTACCCAACACTTCTTCGGAAGCACTTAGTTTAGTTCCTTGGCCTACTGAACCTTTTCCAGTAAAAGTATCAGATAATTAATTTGGGTGTAAATGAGATGAATTCGTGAAGGCTTTGATTATAATGTTGAAGTATTAACATATCTGGTAAACAGCAGATCCAACGCTAGTAACACACTCAACCACCACGCGCTCTAGTTGATACGTGAGTTTGAGAAGAGAAATGGAATAGCGGTTATTGCTTTATTGTTATTCATTAGATAATGTTTCTGGTGTTTTTATACTTAGGGGCGTTTAACCCGAACGGATAATAAGACATGGCTAAAAAAATTCATTGGAAAAATTAAACCAAGGGGTAACGTTGAAATTTGTAATATCTCTAGTGCATTCATTCTATTTAACAGATGTAGAATCTTACGGAAAAATTCTGGAGTGGAAATTTCAACCCCCCATATCTAGTTGATACTGTATATATATGTGTGTATGTATAGCTGACTAGATATATATATATATATACACAGTATATATATATATATATACACAGTATATATATATATATACAATATATATATACACAGTATATGTGAGTTTTCTCATATCAAGCGTACATATTCCTATTCCTCTCTTTTACTCACTCTCACCTTATATCTTTCTCAATAGATTTTATTTTGTCCAACGAAGTTATTCAGTGGCATAAAATTAACTGAGAAATACCCGTGTTGCGAATTCCGGTCGACTGTACAGAGGGTGCTTTTTTTATAAATAATTTCTCGCTTTTCCATCACGAAAATGCGGGTAATCTACATTTACTTGTAATTTTAATGTCAAGACACAAATGTAAATACTTTCTTATATAGTATATTATAGCTTAGAGCAATACTTTCAACAGTAGTTTATCAGTAAACCGAATGTAATTTTCTTTCCTCTGAAAAATCAAAAGAAAACTGTGTTATTTATAATGAAAAACCTCACCAAATATATATAGCCTTTGAATAAAATAATTTAACATATTTTCTAACAATTTCAAATTTTGTAAATCAGTTATCAATAAGCTATCATTAGTTTTAGAGCCAAACTTAATATAAAGATTTATATTCAAGGTATGACTATCCAACATCTTAATAACAAGTTTGAACTAAATCAATCAAGCCATTTTGACCAAAGACTCAGGTACAAACCGATAGACTTGGGAAACTAAGTTTTTAGGTTTTAGAACTATTTAAAACGCAAAGACTCATCATAATATAAGAATATACTATTTTCACGATAGCAATTCTTTCTCTGTTTAAGAAAAAATTATCGTATATTTTTTATTTTTACTCTACGAACTTCAATCATGACATAAAAAAGCGTTAGCACGTTTTTTTCACTTTCCTCCCCCTTCTTTCTCCACCAACTCCAAACATTCTCTTCCATAAGAAACAAACTTCTCGCTCTTGACGGCATGGTGATGAAATTCCATAAAAGGTTTGCGCGTCGACGATTTTTTCACAGCCGCAGTGACAAAACTCAACCTCCCTTGTGTTCCCCCATGCGTCGTAAAGGGAAAACTACTTACCCCGCCCCTCCCCCCTAATAATCCCCCAAAAACTGTCTCTAATTAGACCTCTTCAAGAGACACACCGCATCTACTGATCCTCCCTCACCTATGCACCTTTAGGTGCACAGTCCCAGATACGCTCATGCTGGGTCCTATCTTTCACCCTCGTACCGGGAAACAAATCCAATCCTATCATGGTTCAGTATTTAGACGAGCACCTTTACGGTACTCAGTTTAAAAAAATACAACCAATCTAACTATCATCCACAATTATACATGATCAACTTGCACGAGTGAAAACATTGGAACGTCGCTTGAAGCTAATCATAAATTTGTGCTCATATAAAGAATTATTTTTTTAGGTTTTCCTTTGTTTATATTTTTTCGTCGGGTAGCTTCAATTCATTCGGGTGACGGGTAAATGAATGGCATATACTTATTAACTGAAACCAGCCCTTTTTTACGCGTACAGCCTGTTTGGATGAAGCACAATAGCTAAGAAATGTATGACATTTCCTAAAAATGTTGATTACATTCTCACGACTTACAAACTAACTTAATCTTGGGCATTACCTTTAATATTATATTCTAGCCCTAGCACCTGGATATTTACTAATTATATAGTAGAACCTACAAATTAGCCTGGGAAATACCGTCTAATAAGCCCTAGTTTCTGGATAACTATTTGTTCAATAGTAGGACTTACAAACTAACTTAACCTAGGGGAGTCGTCTAATACTACACAACTAGCCCAAGTTCCGAGGTATTTACTAAATTGATATTAATACTAACATTGCTATCTTAATGTGGTGTCTAATTGTTCCAACAAACTTGTAGTTCCCTACATATTTTTACCTTCCATAACCAAAAGCTCTAGATTTCTTTTTGGAATAGACTGTACAAATGAAATTAGCTAAAACTATACAAGCACACAATTAGTACTTGTATTCCACTTTAAAAGAGGCTTACAAAAACATTTGAATCCTATGGAGGTTACAAATGTCATGAATCGGTGCATTTAATCAATTCAAACTGTTCTATGTTACCTCTTTATTTATTTAGAATATTCACTGTAAGACATTATATTATTTTTTGAATGCTTTAATGGTTTTTTAAATCTTAACGTTTGAATAAGCAATGAGAAATTAATTTCATTAATTCATATAACCAATTCTACATTAATTTTTTTTTTGTGATATATTTTCTTGTACCTCAGAATGGGAGAAATTATTCCTGCAATTTTATGACACATAACCATAACTGGGCCCATACACCGTGTATTTAATATTTTAAGAGTCATCGACATTAAATTGCATTATTCTAATGCTCTGATATTGTCAAGCTTATATATAAAATCTGGTATGCCGTGTTCTGATTAATTAATAGATTATTCTTCTGAATAGAAATGAATATGGGCTTATTTGTGTCTTTAAATTTTAGGCTGAACCACTAAAAATAAATAAACCTGGAAACATGGAACTTAATTAAGGCATATTGGGGAACCTGAGGTTGATTGATGGCTTGTTCCTATTTGTAAATTACTTTTACATTTATCGCCAGTATAACACTTAGACAACGTGAACGCTGGCTTGTAATGTTAAGATGTACAATAGTTTGTTCATCGTTAGAGTGTAGGCCTACTGTCAGATTTGCTATGCATTTGCTTTCTATAATTCTTTGTCTACTAGGAAAAACTTCAACCTCAAATCAAAAGAGATGTTTTAACCTCAAATACAAAGAGAAATTGTAACTTAAAATCCAAAGATAATGCCAAGCTTATAGCCAAATCCAAAAAGAAAGTTCAGTCCCAAATAAAAATAGGCGTCTGAGCCTAGAATCTAAGAATAAATTCCATTCTTGGACCTAAAGCAAAATTTTAGTATAAAATGCCAAAAATTATGCATCTCAAATCCAAAGAGATATTCCACTACTCGTATAACCACCTCAATATATCATTCTTAACCAAAATATTTTTCATTAGTTTTAAAAACGGAGACCACCAACTTACCGTGAAAGTGCCTGGTAACGGCTGATATATTGTATATTATATATTATATTGTAGAATTAAGGAAGCTTGAACATTCAATGGGAAATCCAATTTCATTAAAATTAATTATTTAATCTTTTCAATCCAAAGAGATTCGAAAATAAGACATTTTACTAAATGGTTTTAGTCTAATAATGAACTTAAAAGGGTGTAAAATCCTTAAAATGAGAGAAAGTCTAAACAGCGAGATCTTTTTTTTTGTCTTAATTAATTTCCTAAGCAATTACATCTTTTTTCCAGCGTTGTAAAGTATTCTTATTTTGTTTGTGAAGTTCTGGTAAGTCTTTGAAGATGTTTGATCACTCTATTGCGTTTATAAGACGGAAAAGAGGGTTAAAGGTGTCACTTTGTCTTTCAGTTTTACCTTTGAAAGATAAGTAAAAGGGTAATACCAGGCTCCAATAATTTTTACGTCACCTTTTCATTTCATTCAAGAAAAGATGCTAAGCTTGTACTTATAAATGTATACACGTTAAGTTGATGATAGTGTTTGTGAGAGCTATGGTAGTTAATGGTACCCCCTTTCTGAAGATAAACATCTTCATACTGCAGTATCTTACCAGGGGAATGTCAACTATAATGCTTTAAAAACACTAACAGAATCCTAAAATAATTTTGAATTTCAACAAGTAATAACATTTGTTTAAGGAATGCTTGGTAGCAGAAATGTAACAATTTGTGTGAAACTTCGTTAAAAATGGGATGCTACATTTTGGCATAATTTAAAAAAAAATCATTCATCTCAGACTTTATCGGAATCTGTGTTCGAATGGTTTAAGGCGTTACTCTCGGTATATACTGGACAAGCGATGACTGGGAGATCAGAGCTCTAATCCCAGTAAATTGGTTATTCCTAAATTTATGACCCACCTCAACGCAAATTAAAGTACATTTAATATAAACTCTGTACTTATAATCAATTCCACACGACGATAAACCGAATGCGAAATTAGACATTCATATTGATCTGAATGTATTGTTGGTATTTAAACTTAATTTTGGTGTCAACCAAATCATGAAAAAACAAACCTCTAGTTAAATATTGTCAGATATATGAACGTCAGCAATGGGTTTCAACGAACCAGAAGTCTGTCCCACTAAAGGAAGCTACTATGCCTAATATTTATCATGGAAATATGTCAGGTGGTGAGACTAATCTATGATCACGTGTTTGGTTGCTACGCTTTTTTATTTAGTAGGTAAAATAATATTCTAGTAGTTAAAAATCATAAATAACAGTTTGATTAGTGTTAATCAAGTTTTAAAACTATATCCACTATAGTTAAACATTAAGGTATAGGAAGGTAATCTTTAAAAGAAAGTAAACCTAAGTTTCTGGAATAATACTCTCAATTCAACCCGCAAGAATTTGAACCCAGACCTCCCCATCAATAGAACATCAGAACACGCGAGTTTGACACATAGTCCACGTGATCAACGATGCTGGTGACCTTGTTTTCAATACGAGTGGAGTAATAGTAGTGATATAGATTTATTTTAATACAAAATAAGTAAATTATATTACAAGTGCCCTAGGATTCACCCAGGGTACTCTAGACTAGTATTCGACCAACCCTACCACCCAGCCAAAAGTACAGACTTGAATAAAATATATATACCACTCCCTGTATAGTTGATATAAGCTAGAATGTTACTTATAGACTTTAATGACTCTTTTGACTTTACGGAGGGTGAAAAAAATATCTTCACTCCTCTTTCAAAACCGCAGGAAAGTAAAATAAAATTAATCTCATCCTTTCCAGAGGACTTTTGTGTTTCAATTATTGATGACAACAAAATGAGTTTCTCTTACTGCGTATACTATTTAATTCTCCCACTCTCTGTGTTTAAAACTAATTAAGAGGAAATGTAAGAAATAGCTAATTATTCGCATGAAATTTGTTTCGAAAACAGACACTCTTTCGTTTATAAAAATACAAAGCTATAACTATATCATAACATTTCAAACAATTTGTTCAAAAGTCACCATTTTTTTATCCCTAGCTCCGAAAAACTATTGTAAACTAAAAAATGCTAGGCCTCAAATTTATAATGTTTATTAGCTTACTAATTCAAAAAATTAGGATTTTACAATTATTTTTGCCGGTACCTGGGCTTACAGTCTAAATGTTTGGATTGATTTTGTTCAAAATTGATGTTTAAATGCTATAGGGTCATACCGGTGAGGAGAGATCATGATTTTTCTTCTGACTCTAAGGTTAAAGATAGTTTACTGATTTTTTTATTGTACTTTTTTTTGTGTAATTTGGTTCCTAATTTGAATGTTTTACATGATGAATAAAAGTTTTTGTTTGTTTCTTTGTCCTAATTTTAATTTCATGTAAAATAGCTACAGCAATTATGCTAAAATATTATATATGAAGTGTGTTCAACATGAGTAACAGAATATGTTGATATTTTACTGAGAACATCATATTTACGAGTGGTTCACTGATAGCTTAATTTTAAACATTTTGTTCCAAGCTTTAATAGACTATGAGAAATTGTGTGAAATTGTCTCGTACTATTTATTTTAAGTTTTCTTGAAGTTTTATTGAAAAAGAGTAAAAATGAGGATACTAATGTATTGAGGAATAATCTTGGAGAATGAGATGGGAAAGTGATAAATCACATGTGAAAAAAACCTTTCCGAAAGCACTTTCCAAGGATTAGAATATTGACCTCTCTGTCACCTTAAGCTCAGTATATTATAGTTCTGACACTTTAGTCCACGTGACCAATGTTACGGATGAATTGAAGCGTTAGAGTGAATCTAGAGGGAGATTATGGACTTGATGAGCAATCGAATTATAACTCTATTAAAATATCAATTAAAAAGTGTTTACCAAACTTAAATAATAAAAGTCCTTGCTGTGGTAAAGAGCGTAGAGGCACTGAGAATTAGAAGTAAACAAACCTACTTTGAGGTAAACTAGATCAATAATTTTTGCATTTTTTGACAGTGTTATACAAAAGCTCAAAATAGTTTAGATAACAGGAATAGTGTAAAAACATCCCCTTTTTTCCCAGCCAGGGCTCAAACTCCCTAATTACTGACCACCTTGATAAAGTAGACCAATTACAATGTGAGTCTAACGCTTTACGCAGTGTAATCTAGCTGAGGGGCAAATTTAGTGTGTTTTTACTTTTTCATCCAAAATTTCTACCTCGAGATAAAGATGAATCTTTACTTCTTATGGGACCTCGAACCCAAATCGGTGGATTTTAAAATATTGTCTCTCTCCGTGTCTGTATGTATGTCTGTCCCTGACCACATATCTGGAACTGTTTTATGGATTTTGTTCAAACATGATACTTTGGAGTTTATTTTTATTTTGTCCCTAGCCCTTAATTTAAGTGTTGTTTACTGGTAAACCTTGTTTTTAATACAAATATTTCTTAAATAACTCTAATGATTTATTTTGAAATGGATAACAAGGAAGTATTTGACATCCAAAATAACATTGTATTTGGTTTTGGGGAGTAATTATTTGAAGGTTAGTCTACTTATGAGTGTTTTTTTAGAAAATTTGAAATAATTTGAAAATGGCTCCAAGGGTTTTGTTTAAATGTATATCTATAGAATGTTTGACACTACAAATAACACTGTGTAAGGACTTCTTGTTTTTTGGTAAAAAATATGTTAAGGTTAGTTTATAGAAGAGAGTTTTTTTAATTTTAAATATTTTAAAAACGACCCCTAACGATTTGGCTCGACATGGGTACTTGGCAAGTTTTTAAAATATAAATAAGATTATATAATTTTTTCTTAAATAATTCATTTTAGAGTTGTTTAGTGAAAACTAATTTTTGAACACTTAAATTTTAAAAAAGATCTCAAATTTTTTGTTCAAAATTGGTATCTGGGAGCTATTTTACATGATAAATAATAATAAATGTTTAAATTTCAAAAAATAATTAATTTAAGCGTAGTTTACTTAAAATAAATTTAAAAAAATAGAGTATTTCGAAAATAACCGTGAAGATTCAGTTCAAAATGGGTACCTTGCAATTAGTTTTCATGATTAAGAAGAATTTATTTTTAGATTTTTTTAGATATAAATAGCTTGAGGTTAGTTTACATATAACCGATCTTTGAATATTGTAATTTATTTTAAATTATGTAAACAGTTTTGTTTGAAATTTACATTTGAAGTGCGTTTGTTGTGATTAAAAATAAAATATGCTTGTTTTTCTTGGAAAAACTTTTTTTTAATTGTTCCACGCTATAATCTAATATATGAGAAAGTTTGTACTATTGTAGTGCACCATTTTATTTTATTTATTTATATACCTCTAGAATCTTAAATTTTTCTATGACGACCAAATACATTTGTTTACATGTATACCTTTAGCACTGACTGTCAAATATCACCGTATTTTGTAAGAAAGAGTTGAATGGTTGGAAGCTATTAAGGGAGCATAAATTTTAATTAATGAAAGATACGAACAGATTGAATGGTTGGATGACCTCACCAGAGTGGAAAAAATCTTATTTATTTAGCGATTGTATGGAATTAAAAGTTGTTTTTTTTCCAATATGATTGTATTGCAATCCGTCCGGCCTACGCCCATTTAATCACGCTGTTAAGATAGGGATAGTGAGAGTAGAACTTAGAGGAAATGTACTCTTATTTGAGAAGGAAGTAGAAGGGAAAATCACATTAGATAGAACGTCACGGCAGGATTTGAACCAGGACCACTCCTTCACCAACAAACCAGACTAGACTCGCCTGAAGTTTAATCCGCTTGCCCACCGATGCAGAATACCCTATAATGCCACAGTTTGGAAAGAAAAAAAAAGGTGCTCATGCTATATTCGGAGGGGT
This sequence comes from Timema californicum, assembly GCA_902141385.1. Lineage (NCBI taxonomy): Eukaryota > Metazoa > Arthropoda > Insecta > Phasmatodea > Timematidae > Timema > Timema californicum. Next base: position 29,441 of record CABFOW010004249.1, read on the forward strand.
GATGTATTTACATTTAAGGGTAGAGCTTGCCAAATCCTCACAGTTAAATATAAGATCTCACCTTCTTCTGTGTTCGAATTGTCTAAGGTATCACTCTCGCAATGGATTGCACTGCCGATGATGAGGAGATTGAAGTTTTTATGCAGTAAGGTGAAATTAGGAGGATTTTTTCCTAAATGGCTTTCTACTCTCCTTCCACACAGATGTGAATAAAATTTTACGAATCCAATCTTCCTTGTTCCTAGCAAATTAGCGTGATAAATTAATACACGTGTAACAAAAACGTGTAATGAGTCACGATGACAAAAATAAAAGCTTTATATAAGATTTACCTGCACTAGTGGGCATGCGGACTAAGGCGAAAAATTCGTCTGGTCTAGTATTCCTGTTACTGTAAAAATATTCATCAAATCCCGGCTGGATGTTCAGAAGTTATATTTCCTTAAAGACTTACCACTCTCCCTTGACGCAATTGTAGGTACAATTCCCTGTATTTTTACTTATCTAATTTCTGCCTCTATTAGAGTGTAGCCTACGTGTAAGTATTCTGAATAGGCAGTAAGATGCAGAACCAGGAGGGAAAATTATTTAAGTTTAAAATAAGTTTTACAATATTATCTTGTATGTGACTTAGTTTATTTTTGCAACACCGTTTCCATACACCCGCAAAAAGCTACGGTATGTAAACCCAATGTCTTATATACCAATACTCCACTCCAGTTGAATTAAATGCTTCTTCCCATTCAAGAGTCGACATACTCTTTTTTTTATCTCTAATTCTGTTCGCTTCTGAGAGTAGAAATAAAAATATGTTCCGTATTTTCTTTTCTTGTCCTAGTTTTCCCTGTTTAATTCTCCTTTTGTCTGTGACCAACCTCGATTTTTCCACCACGAGGACGTCTTGATTAATAGATGGCTAGCTGTATGGTTCCCCCACATTAGATGAAGTCCTCCATTTCTTGGTTATATTATAATTATTTAATAAATTTAATACATGAATTGTATGGATACAGAAATTAGTATTTTCTTAGCACTGCGTCTTACTACCTGTTTGGGCTACACAATCATAATTCAATCATCATTCAATCATTATTCAATCATGAAACTTAGGAAAATATATATTTGAAACTGACTAACCAATGAGAATCTGGCTTATTTATTGAGAATCACCTCCTCACAGCTTAACCCCGATTATGAAAAGATGCTGAAAGCTCATTCACAGTTTCACTCATCTCACAATTCATCATATAAATCTTCTTAACGGACTTAAAAACGTACAAAGCCACTAAGGTATTTTTGATTGTTTTACATTCCCAATGTATTTAAACTTATTAAAATCAGCCTATCATGCGTTTTTATAATTTTTTAAATTAATTTCGAAGACAAATTAATAAATACATGTTTTTGATCCGCTAAATATTTATTGGTTTTAACTTGGCCCTCTTGTAGATAAGTTTGCACGGCCCTGCCCTAGAACATCTGACCACCGAAGCGTGTATGACATACAAATAAACTTTTCTTATGACAGTACGTCTAATTCTATAAACCTAGCCCAATCACTTATCTATTACCTAATTGGATCGCAGGACTTCTAAACTAACTTAACCAAGGATCGTGTGCCTAATACTACTTTCTCAACCCTATCACCTAGATAGATGCTTATTACATACCATATTAACCTAGATTTATACGTTTAATACTAAAGACGCATCCCTTGAATCTAGATATATTTATTTTATTGGAAACGATTTTATTTTTAGAGAGTAAATACAATAATACACCCGCAGCCCACATTTGGTACATCCCTATTATTGTCTCAATCCTTTCCCCCCAATAGAGCGGGTATATTAATTAAGTCATCGACTAACCCAAGTACTTTCACAAGGGGTCTGCGATCTGAGACATCAGTCACAATATACCTACTTCCCTGTGACGGGGAAGTCACGGTTGGAACCTTGGCCGTTAAATATAGGAATTTTTGTGTGTTTTTTCTATCTCCACTCCACATTAATAAATACACATTCCCTCAAACTAGTTTCTTCCACCTGGACCCATAGATTAAACCGTTAAATAACTTTTGTATTAAAACGTACATACTAAAAATAACGTTGAATGTAAACATAAATAGGTTCCCGTGTATTGTGTCATACCAGCACTGGTGGACTAAATTTCATGTTCATCTAGTCTGGTTTGCCGATGATGGAGAGCTTGGAGCTCAAATCTTGGCCGGGTGTATTCAAGGGGTTGTTTCCTAAATTGTGTTTCCACTCTCATTACATGTAATTGCGGGTACGTGTATTCTAGATCCTACATTCCTCATCCCCGTATGATTAATTAGCGTATATCCCGAATGGAGTAGAAAGAGATGGAGCAAAAAACAACCACAGCAAAAATAAGAATGTGCCAATTGTGGATACCTGAGTGAATACTAACGTCACGCAATGTTATGTATGTTTTCAGGGAGTTCTACTACATCCAGATGGAGAAGTACGCGCGCCAGGCAGTCAGCGAAGGGGTCAAGAACGCGGACGACCTGCATGTCAGCGCCGACTCGGAGATATATCGCGTCCTAAACCTTCATTACAACAGGAACAACCACATAGAGGTATGGGGACCACAGGTGCGCTATACCACTTCACAAACACTAGCACGGGCCTGCTACCTGTACGCATACTAGCTGTCGTCAACGTTCCCTCTGATAGGTGTCGCATGTGATTGCTTTTGCCCACACATTAGATGTGTTGCCTCTATTGAGTGTCACAGGTTACTGCTACTGGTACGCACATTATCTCTCATAAGTGTTGCCTCTATTGAGTGTCACAGGTTACTGCTACTGGTACGCACATTAGCTATCATAAGTGTTGCTTCTATTGGATGTCGTATGTGACAGTTATCACATGCACACTATATGCCATTAATATGGCCTCTATTAAGTGTCACATGTGATTGCTACCTGTACGCACATTATCTGTCATCAGCTTGGCCTCTATTGGGTGACGCATGTGACTGCTACTTGTACGCACATTAGCTGTCATCAACATGGCCTCTATTGGATGTAGCATGTGATTGCTACCATCCGCATATTAGCTGTCATCAATGTTACCTCTATTGGATGTAGCATGTGACTGCTGCCATCCACATATTAGCTATTATCAATGTTACCTTTATTGGGTGTAGCATGTTACTGATACCTATGCACATATTAGCTTTCGTCAACGTTGCTCTTATAGGGTGTTGCATGAGACTGCTACTTGTCTATATATTAGTTGTCATCAATGTTGCCTTTGGTGGATGTCGAACATGACTGCTACTTGTACGCACATTAGCTATCATAAATGTTGCTTCTATTGGGTGCTTCAAGCGACTGCTATCATCCGCATATTAGCTGTCATCAATGTTTTCTATTGGATGTAGCATGTGACTGCTACCATCCACACATTAGCTATCATCAATGTTGCTCTTATAGGGTGTTGCATGAGACTGCTACTTGTCCGTATACTAGTTGACATCTATGTTGCCTCTAGTGGATGTCAAACATGACTGCTACCTGTCCACAAACTATCTCATCAATGCACTCTAACCCTATAATCAAACCAAAAGTTGCTAGGTGTGTATTCTAAGATAATTGCCTGAGAAAAAAAAGTTTTTGTTTTGATAATAAGATACGATTTGCAGGTGTTTGTTTGTTGTTGAAATTTGGCTTGTGCTCTTTTTTATGCAGAAAAAATTAACTCTTTCATAATGTATCCAGAAATCCGACACCTTAGCTCAGTCGCAAGTGTCTTTCTACTGAGCTTTCAGAGTCCCGGGATTGATTACTAGCATAGTTGAAAAAGTATCACTGGTGAAATATGGGCTTACCCTTTCACACTGATAAATTAACGGCCGGGGATTGGATGTTGTGCTTGTCTTAGTCTCAAGTTAGATTATACATCATATGAAGCTACGACAGTCCTAGCCAGCAGGTAGTGGAAAATAGATAGCTTGAATAAAAAACTGAACCAGGCTGGACAGTAATGGATGTAAGAATAATAATTTAGTCAGAAACAAAACAAACCAACACCCACTTCAAATTTACTTGTCAAATAGTATTAATTCATTTATCTGAAAGAATCAAAAGTTTTAATTTGAAACGCTTTTAAAAAAAATATTACTATCACTTACCGATTTGATTATCTGATATATTAAGAGAGATTCGTTTTTTTTTTACTTTTGTTATTTTCCTATCTATTTATTCTATCATAGGCCATTTTTAACAGAAAGTTGTGCTAGTTTCAAATGTAAGTACAAACATGTATTAATTATATGGGTATGCGTTTGTTGTAGATGTGTCCAGATATTTAATTGTAAGCTCACTTTAAAAAAATAAAAATATATTAATCTACCTGTAGCAATTTAATTTAAAATCAGGGTGATATTTTTTATATAACTAAATTATTATCTTTACATACACGATGAAACTGAATTAGATAGAAAGACACACATTTGATATTTATTCAAATCATTGGTTTTCGACGAGTATTTGATAGCTTCAGGCTATTTTTTATTCAAGTCCTGTACGATATCAACAAAGACTTGTAAGGTTTGTTTATAGTTAAAAAAATGTTATTGTTCAAACAGTTTAAATAAATATACACACTCCCACCAGTAACACAAGGAGAGATCGAATTGAGTCCAAATTTTGTTTTAAATCATTAAGAGTGTAAGGTAGATACTGAGTTGCGTTCTGCGACCACCAGACCGACCCTAGGAAAGGGTATCGAGTTGCATCCATCTGCGTCTCACCTAACTCTATTACAATTACAGGTCTGTCAGTTTCACCTAACCTAACTTTATTACCATAATAGGTCAGTCAGCTGCGTCTCACCTAACTCTATTACAATAATAGGTCAGTCAGCTGCGTCTCACCTAACTTTATTACAATAATAGGTCAGTCAGCTGCGTCTCACCTAACTTTATTACAATAATAGGTCAGTCAGCTGCATCTCACCTAACTCTATTACAATAATAGTTCAGTCAGCTACGTCTCACCTATTTAAATATATTATTTGAGCCATACAAATATTCATTAGTTTACAATAGTAATATGACAATCATTTAATCTATATTTGAAACCTGTCTGCTTTTTGCATGTTAGGTTAGGTTAGGTTAAACTAATAAGGTTATGTTACTATTCTTATGTAACATTTGACTATAGAATTGGTCGAACTATTCTTCAATGTATCATTCTGAACATAGGCCTACTTCAAATATTATTATATTTCTTAGACTTCACTCTTTAGTAGGCAACTCAGATGGTAGTAAAATTGTATCTGACCTTTCTTCGGGACGCAGCTCGGTCAAGGGGTGATATTTGGAACGCAACTCAGTACAGCCCGTAGCACGTGGTTTAAAGCATCAGGCTCGCAATAGACAGAATAGTCTGTGGCAGAGAGGTATAGGTTAAATCTTGACTGAATTCCCTTGGGAGTGTTTTAATCAAAATTGATTTGTATCACTGTGATTTACCTTCATTAGACTATCTCGATCCATTTCCTTTCATTTAACCTCCTCATCCCTGCCCTTTAGGTTAGGTTGGGTGGGTTGGGTGTGTTAGGTGGGTTAGGAGGTAACGAGATTTAAGGCCCATATTTTTGCATTTTTTGACAAAAACATTATTGGTAAGATAAATAAAATACTGATTCTGTAGGCCTATGTACATTTAGTTTAATTTTCTACGTATATTAATCCAAACAATTCATGAATACTTTTAATGAGTATCGTGGCAATTGACCAGAAACTTTTATTTAGAACCGTGTCATACTACCCGTTCGGTTTATATGCTCAGCAACTTGTTAAATGAAGAGAAAAATTCCTGATCAAATTAGGCAATGTCCATAACAGATATTTAAAAACTGCCGAGAAAAATAAAGTAAATATATCTACTGAGCTTTTTTTGGGCACCGCCTTTTACTACCCGTTTGGGTTATAATACTACGTAATAATTGCACTAACGAGTTAGGGATTAGGAAGGTTTTAAATTTAAAGGAAATATACCCGTATTTGCATGGAGGGAGAGTGGAAAACAATTGAGGAAAACTCACCCTCAGTGCACCCGACCGGAGTAGAACCATAACCTACTCATATTTGGGTGTCTAGGCCAACGTGAGAGAGGCGCGTTAGACCATGCGACCACCGAAGCAGTTATCTATTGAATTTGACAGAACACTGCGACACTGCAATAGAATCGCAGCTTAATTCACATTTCCAGAATCTCATCTTTATAATCTCACTATAAGAAAAGTTCACTCAAATTAATAATCAGGGAACAAAAACCTCAAATTTATTTTAAATATAGACCTACTTAATAATGTTGTCTAGTTGAGTGATCAGCTTTATAAACAATATAAATTATCTAAGAAAGTTTCCTTGTCCCTAATATTCAGATCATATAGTTGATTCTAAAGTCGATAAATTTTTTTGCACCTATACAAAAGACTTCATCGTATTTTATACATAAACCTTTGCAAGTTCAATTTTTTTTTCAACCTGATTTTGAAAGTCCTTATTAATGTAGATGTCCTGGCAAAATGCCTTCAATTTTTCTTCAAGATTTATTATTCTGTTTGTTCCTTCATGCTCGCGTAGACTGTCTGAATTCTCTCTTATGTATGTCTTCGGACGGCTAGCAATAATCCCTTTTGTGGAGGAATTATAGATCAACGAATGTCAGGGGCCTTCTCCCCTACCCCTTTTCCAGATTATATTACTTTATCTTTCTATTTGTTCATATGAATTATTGAATCGTTCTTAGTAATTCACTGTGTTATTATTAACATGATAACGGGTTTTTTACTTCAACTTCCTCTCATGCTCCGCATCTTACTATCATTCCAGATTATTCGCGTACTAATCAGCCCCGTGGGGTAGTGACTAGTGCACCTGACTATGAGCCTAGAGTTTTGGGTTCTATTCCCGGTTGGTACCTTGGGTCTTTTTCCATTAAGGGGAATGATTCTAACGATCACCAGGATTTTGGTAGTTAGGCTTAAGTTAGGTTAAAATTCACCCAGGCTCCCCACCTTCATAATCACTATCATCCAATCATCTGGTTACGGGTTCGACGTCTATACATCATCAATAGGTGTGCCTTGGGCAGCGTTCTGTGCCACCAGAGCGACTAGTAGTCTACACATAAAGCTGCCATGTCCCTCCCAGTCATATATGTCATACGATAAAAAAAAATCACATATCAACACTGATGTCGTTGGTAGGTCTATATGGGAGGTATAATTTAAAGGAAATTGAACTCACTAAACTACCATTTAAATAATGTTGATTGAAAATGGATACTATGTGCCTGACCACCATAACATATTAGCCATATGCTTATGACTCCTTGAATGCGCATGTCTAACTACTGTTTATTGCACCAGGCATGTCCAACATTTTCTCTGTGGTCATGACGTAAGTTGAGGCATATCGTGTTCAAGATGAACGTACTTTTTGTTCACCCTGGAAGGTATCAAGTCAAGTGAAGGGTAAACGTGGTGTACTGTAAATGTTATCTTGGGCGTAAATAGGTAGGGGTCACGGGCGTCCGGAACTCTTTGAAAATTGTTGAACCCATCATATAGGAGATACATTATTTAAATTTTATCATAAACTCTGTCAACATTAAAAAAAATTGGGTATATACGAATAGAATTGGAAATAAAGGGAGTTTCTTGGAGTGAAACGGGCTAGTGGGTCTGAAAAATGTAGATACATAGTTTTGTATTAACTGTAAGATTATAAGATTATTATGATCCCCAAATATGAAAAAAAACTATATTAATATACTTGGTCAACTTTCCAATAACTCTATCCCCCCCTCCCCCCCGCCCTAGAAAAATGAGCCTTTGCATGCTATTTTTTTAGAACCAGGTACTAATTCAGGCTATATGCCTATGTACTAGGTACGTTAATATATAAGTTATTATGAAGGTTTTAATTTAGATGAAGTGCACCAGAATTTGCTGGGAAGGACAGTGGAAAATCATATAAGAAAACCTCCCTCAATACACCCGACCAGAATCGAACACCAATATCCCCGTCTTCGACAGTCTAGTCCATTGTGAATGTTATTAAGTTTGGGCGTAGATTAAATAAATGGTTAGGAATAATAAACATAGTGATCCCACACACTTAGCATACAAATATCTCTAGAATTTTGTGTAGTAACTAGATGGAAGCACTGGCCCAACACATCTTTACAATACATTTTGTATACGTTTAGTAACAATTAACTAAACAATAGGCATTTGTTGCAGTACATAATATAAATGACTAAATCTGTTACTTTCATTTCTCGCCCCTTCTAGGTCCCTTCAAATTTTCGTTACGTGGTGGAGCAGACACTAAGAGAGTTCTTCAAGGCGATCCAAGGTGGAAAGGACACGGAACAGTCGTGGAAGAAGTCCATATACAAGATCATCTCGAGGCTGGACGACCCAGTACCGGAATACTTCAAGTCACCAAACTTTCTCGAACAACTCGAATAGATAGCTGAATAATAGTACATAAACGACAAAACGAACACGAAAAAAATAACAAACAAGTAAATAACTAAAAATAATGGAAGCTAGTTACTAATGGGTGATATTAAAATATAAACTGACGCAAGCTGTTGCTGATATACATTCCAAAACTTCTACTGGCTGTCATGTTGTATATTTTAAAAATAATATTTTGTTATTTTTCTTTCTTAATTTAGTTCAAAAACTTTTTTCTTAACTGAACATATTTCCAAAAATATATAGGTTTTTTTACATGTTAAAAAAACTAAACAAGAGAAATCCGAAATCTGTAAACTGTTTATTTGCTGGGTTGGACAATATTATGGACAGCTAATTGTACCCGCAAAGAAACGACACATCTTATTTTCTTTTTGTATTATAATTATTGTTATCATTATTATAAAAACAAAGCTATTTATATGATATTTAAAAAGCTCATTCAATGTCTTAAATGCCTAAATAGTTTTGGTATTAAAAAGTTGCTACACCTTTGAGATGGGGATTGGAATTAGTCATGCATGAAGAGAATCTCATTGCTCCAAGTGTACATATCAGAGACTTATCGGGGTGTACGTGTCAATATTTCGCCTGGAATGTTGGTACGGCTGGAAGCGTTCGATGACAGAAGAGCTGGCCTGTTACCTTCATCGGACGCTTTCAAGACTAACTTGAACCACCCTGTGAACGCTTGGAAGCTGTCCCCACCTCTCTGGTGTAATATCAAGAACAATACCTTCTCTGGTCTGTCAATAGTAATCTGGTACTGTGGGCGGCCATTTGTTGTAAATATAAAGTTTCCTTGTAATATTTAAATTTGAAATCAGGGCAAATGATAATCCTGTAAACAAAATAGCAAAAATCTAAAGGAAAAATTTTGCCAGTTAAAAAATAAAAGAATAGGATTCTAGAATGTGAGAAAAGGGATTAAAAACCCTTTATATGACCAAAGATAATTTTAAAAAATTTCATCAAAAAACATGATAAAGTTTGTTTAAAATATTTGTGCTAGTCGTTGACTAAGATGTCGTAAATAATCTCTGGATCTTTTGGTTTGTAACAAATCTAGATCCATGGGATTGTTTTTACTAAAGAGATAATAATAATTTGTGTATAAGGAATTAAGGAAAGAGATATTGTTACAATTTATATAATTTCATCCTGGTTATCACCATGTGCACTATTTTAGCACAAAAAAACTTTTTTTAGGTGTAGATATAAAAGGAAGAAACACGATCTCACGCCGTCTAAAAAAATGTATAAAGTTTCAAGAAATAAAAAAAATGTGTTTTAAGATGTTAAGAACTTGTGGAAAGCACTGGACAAATTGTTTGGGGTGAGTTTCCTAGTCAAAATAAATTATATAAAAGCATCCCTGTATCTTTCCTAAGTTCATCTAATATATTTATATTCGAGTGATGACAAATTACTAAGCATTTTTATCAAATAAAATTATGGAAAAACGTTTTGCCTTCTGATGTTGATCGACAAAGTAACTGATTTTGTGATACATATATACATTATATATACTTGATTGAATTTTACACTAAAAAATTAAACATTTTGATAATTGCTTTTGAGTATTAAACAAATTAAGAACTAATTCTAATGTAAGTAAATTATTAGATTTTTCTTTGTTTACCCACCAAGTTAGTGTTTTTTCCACACACATAAACCTAAGCAAGAAATAAACACAATTGTTTTGAGTGAAACCGTGTGAATTAGCAGAATTGTATTATCACAATAAAAATCAAATTAAAATTATACAAATTCATCAGCAAACAGGACAGTCACTAAGAAAACTCAAAATAATTGTGAATCATAGGGCAAAAAATAGTAATATAAATATAAACTTATATCACAAATGAAGACAGGACTTCAGTCTTTTTAAAATGGTTTTATTATTATTATTATTATTACTATCATCATTATCATCATCATCAATTACTGTAGAGTGTTTTTTCGTATCACAAATAAAAAAAAATGGACGGCTGAATCATGGTAGCTTTATATTAGTCTCAGTTTTCAACCGATCAATTACAATCAAGACATCCGCAGTACAGGCTCCAAGACAGCAAACTACAGTTTACAGATCATCACTTAACCTAGTCCGACACACTAACAGTGCCACCAACTTTAACCTTTGGTTCCTCTCTCTCCACAGATAAACATATAACTAATCAAAAGCCCTTTACGAATCACTCGCAGAAACAGACACAATGGGTTACCAACTTTGTAAACGCAATTTTGGACACACACTTGCATCACCAGGCCGCATGAGTACCAACATCTGTCATGCTAAGACAAGAGAAAATTTTTAAAAAAGGGTTAAAATGCTAGCTAGTTTTATGAGAAAGATTGATTTAGTAATTCGCAAGATGTGAACATTTGTGATGGGAGATATTAGCTAAAAGATTAAGCTATAAGGAGAGAAATTGTAAAACCAAAGTGTCCTTTATGTTCCAGATTGTTGAGGTAGCCTACAAATGTTTACCCCTACACCTGTCCCAAAAAATAAGGGTGTCTCAACAATTTTGGTATCTAGTCACCACTTTTTAAAATAAAGGTATTATCAGGTAAATAGAAACACGAACAAAATAATAATCAAGAGTACAGAAACTTTTTTTTCTTCGTGGGCATAAAAGTAATCAAATGCATTCTATATAGCTTAAACAAAGGAAAGTATCATGCAGTGTTGCCAATATAAATGAACCTCGTTAATTTCCCTGTCCCTCCCGCACAACGTGGGAATCAAATATATTTAACTTAACAGCGCCAAACAACATAAATGAACGTCCCTCAAGAAAACAAAAACTACATCTGATATCCTACGGTGAGCCCAGAAAATGCACACACACATTAATCTCGGGCCTTCAAAACACAAATGAGACGTAAATGCACTGACGCGAAAGACATGCGCAGTTGTAGCAAAATAGATACACAGCAAACAATATCACAAACCGTTACAAAACGCTTGTAAAAAATAAATAATTAATAACAACCAAATCCAGTACAATTTGTTCTTACTGGAAATAATGTATTTTTTTGAAATTTTTTTGTTTCTTTTTCTGTTTGTTTTTACCATAGAAAAAATGAACATTGTTGGATCGTATGTGATTGTTATTATACCCTGTAGATATACCATAACGTTTTCTCCAATGGTTGTTGTAGCATTTTTGGCAGGGAGCTAACCCTTTAAACTAAAAAAAAAAGGTGGTGTGGTCATGGTGAGGAATGTTTTTCTGTTTTTTAAAACTCCTTTTTGATACCGTGTTCCAATTCACTTCGCTATCCGTTTAAAAAGAAAAAAAAAAGGGATTTCAAAACTTTTCTAGACAAACTAAACAAATTTATAAACAAGTCAAGGTTCACCATTTCTACTAACTCCAAATTATCCGTCAAAGCGATGACTCTCAGAATCGCTTTATAAAAATATATATGAAACCAAAGTGGAAATACAAAACTAGGACCGTTCCCACCAAAACCACATTGTAAGACCCTCCTCGTGGGGTCTAGAGAAGGTACATACCTAAATCAGTGTGTACCGTTTTATTTAATTGGAACACGGTGTGACTCAGCAGTTTTTATTTTTAACTTCCTAAATGATTGTTCAGACAAAATATTTGTTTATAATCAAATATTCTCGCAAAATAATTTGTTTCTTCATATTTGTCAATAATGCATTTCGATATTATTCTCTTTTCTTTTGAAAGGGTGCTGTCATTTCGGAACTACCCCCCTCCCCTTCTCCTCAACCCGACTGTAATATTGATGTAGAGTAAAAAAGGTTAACATTTTGGCATATTTTTATCCCTGTATAATATATTTTTTTACATTACATAAAAAAGTTTTTGGCGAAATGTTTGAGAATCCCTGTGAATCCCTTTATCATATTAAAAAAGTACAAGCTTATTTAGAGCACCTTTGCGCCTTAACTTTTACGATTAAGGAAAAAGAATTGAGCAAAAAAAGTTAAATAAATCGTGTGTAATTTTTAACCAAAATCTGCCTTACATTCTATTTTCTTAAAAAAAATTACATAATACCTAGTGTGCTGATTTGCTGAAGGAGAAAAACACTTCTCACGCATCTGGAAACTTCATTTGTAACGTTTCGATCTTTCTTTTGACTTAACTAAACCACGTTTAGTTTGTTAAATAGCAGTTAAATAAACACTGGCATACTGCCCACAGGGTTATCGCTTCCCACTATTTAATTAATCGTTTGTTAGTTTGTTGGTTATAATTATAAACAGACTGTTTCAGAATCTTCTAGTCCAATATGCAATCATAGTCATTCTTTTGAGTGTGAAATGTAGTATATGTAACCTGTTGGTGACCTTTTGTGCGTTTTGAGGGTCAAATTCCTTCATGTTAAAAAGTGTTTTAATTTTTTTATCATTTTGTAATGTAGCAATAATTTCTTTTTATATGTATATGACCTACATGTTAAACATATTAATTTTATATCCAATTTGTTAAAAGTTGTTAATATGTCATCCTGTTTCTAATTTTTTTTAGTAACTCTGAAAGGACTGGAAAAAAAAAGTTGTTTTTATGTTAAAAAAAACTTTATCCGATGAGTTACATGCAAAACAGAAGGATCGGGTTTGTGGCAAGTCCTTTGTATCCTCCTTTCCAAGGTCAAGTTTGTTAATTTAAGGAACCCGGAGGTGAAATCTCCGTCAGATACTCTCAATTTTTAAAATAGCTCTTTTTCGACCAAACGGAAAAACCACTATACACACATTACAGTTCGTGCAATAGACTGAAGGCAACTCAAAATAAAAAATCTCCAAAGATTACAGGCAAGTGATTAAAAAAATATGTTCTATATCTAGGCATACCATTCATCAAAACACTCAAAATAAAAAGAAGGGCCGACTCGTCCGATCTTAAGTGCCTTCAAAAAAATGTTAATTTTTTAGATAAATGATAATGAAAAAAAAATTGGGCCCTAAATAGACCATTCTCGCCCCACCAAAGTATTTGACGTTGCTTTATTTCACCTCCGATTTTGGTTCCTTTTTAATTTAAAAATAAATCTAATTTTTATTGAAGGACCTCCAAAAAAACGCGAAATTCAAGTTATTAAGATTGTTAAGCTGAGTAAATAAAACTCACAATTCTGTTTAATTGGTATATTTAATGCAAGTATCACATATTATATTACAATTTTTGTTTTTATTTATATTTAAAAAGAACATTGTATTTACAGAGGTTTCATGTATCATTATCATGAATGTATGAAACCATATATCCATGGCATAGCATTAATCTAGTTTGTAGGAATACATGATTATAATGATAAGAATCAAAACACTGGGTTTCATTTACTTTGTTTTACCCTATAAACTTTGTTTTACAGCGTTATACAGAATGTGGCAAAACTCATGGTTCAAAAACTAGCACTGATGTTTCTTATAAAATCTTACAAGAATGCAATTAAGATAATAATGTTAATATATTTCAAACAAAATGTATTTCATATCCCCCAATGAAATTGTGTTAAGTGTGTATATACAGGAGGAAGTGGGGGAAGGGGTGAGTCATCCCCAAAGCCCATCTATTATCGTATAGTCAAATAAATTCCAATCAAAATTCTAGTTTAATTCATGATCATGATTGGTAGAGTTAAAATACATCTTCAGATGAAACTACTAGCTTTATGATATTTTACTTGCACTTTCAGCTCATAAGGGCAGCGCCTTAGAAGAGGTAAAAATCCTCCGAATGCTATATTTACTGTGGGAGGCTTGAAAACCACAGGAAAAAATGCTTAAATAATGTATAGTGTTATGTTGTGGCCATACAACTTAATGCTGAATTAGATTAAGTAAGGCTGGATTTAGTTTCCCAAACCTTACACCTTAATCGCAGAGCTGTGACAATGTGCGTAAAACGTAGTTAAACTTTAGATAGGAATTCTAACTTTTTCCAAATATTTTGTAATTTATTTAGCTTAAAATGCAAGGTTATTTATTCAATATAGTGAATGATGTCTTTCAAATTAATTTTGGGGTAAACTATATCTAGAAATAGTGAGCCAAAGTTTAAATATTGCGAGATACAGCTGGACACTATCAAAGGATTTCAACGCTCCAAAAGGTGACACCACCAACGTTTTATAAGGAACACCATTGCGAACTTTTGTATCCATGAATTTTTCAGCAGCCTGTAGATTAGAGACTAAACCACAAATCTCATAAACAGAGAATAGATTTTTAAATAGATCCTATGTTACGTAAATCAACTGGCTGTGAGATACACTCACACTAAACATTTAGGGCATTACCAGAATAACTGTACCATCCCATAAACATGTTGAAACAATAGACCTAACCTGCCACAATAACACTTATTGCTGGCAGGGCCATCATACACAATAGCAACACCAGATTTAAATGGAATAAGTTAAGAAACACATTTTACTATAAGTTTTGACATACCACATTAAAAGGAGTTTTTTACATCTTTAAATAAATGGTACATATAATTACTACTCTCATTATTTCAAAACATGTCTGTAGTACGTAAAAATAATTTATCAGCTATTTAATAAAATATATAAGCTTCCGAAAACAAAATTGTGAACTAGTTGTGTGTTTTTTTGTAAATATATAAAATAATGTTTTTCGAAAAAAAAATTGGTGCTGATTTGATGTATGTAAAAAAAATATTAATAAACCTAAATAAGTAAAACCAAACTTGAAACGCTTTAAGTTAATCTGATATTATTATAGATTTTTAAGCAGACGCAAAAGACGTTTTAAAAATTGTTTTTTTTAAGTAAAATAACTGTTTTGGGTAAAAAAAATATAGATCTTTTTGTGGGAGTACGCTGGGTTTAAAATTTCGTTTATTTGAATAATATATTTAGCTTATATACATTGAAGTTTTACTCACAAATCTCAAGAAAAGTTGTAAAAGAATATATAACAATATTACATAACCAACAATAATTAGAACATCTCTTAAAACTAGACTCGTGCTGACGATATATTACTAATTACTAAGGTGCATGTATGTCAGGGGTAAGAGTTTTAAAATTCTGTTAACTATAATGCTTTTAAAGTACTTCCACAAATAAGCATTTAATTCGTGTATACTTCGTTCGCTCCGATAGGTAGCAAGCTTACCTTGTTTGTTTCAGCTATGATGTAGACTATTAGTGGCAAATAGTGTAAGCAGTCAAATCCAGGATTAACGGAGTGGACACATATATATTTCATCCAAGCTGTGAAAATTAAATTAATATATTTTCGTTTGTACGCAATAAAAAAAACCAACTTACGTTTATATTACTGTACGAGTAAATCATTTCTTTATAAATTTACAAACAACTTATTTCTATAGAAGGGCGTTTATAGAACAAACAATCTTATTTTTCAAATACTAGTATCAATAGATATATTTTAAGTTATTTCAAAATATTTTCAAATGCAAAAAAACTTTCGATATCATGCATCGACTTTATTTAGGTCTACACTTACATTAAATGTACAAATTCTGAGTTGTAGAAGTTTTTGAACAGAAATTTATAAATATTTTTTCACGAAAATCTCCGGCACAAAAATCTAGAGAAATATTCAATTTATTAATTGAGGTGTCATTGTTCATTCCTGTTTGTTACAACGATTTTCAATCGTCCAAAGATTCGAGTTTTAGAAAAAAATTAAGTGTGTAACACAATCATACTAACTCTCTAATATTGTGTATTATGACTTGAAAGAATATTTATAAAATAGGTTTTCACTAAACTACCCTTAAGTAAGTTTTCATGATAAAAACAAACACATAATCTTCTTAATCACAATAAATACTCTTTAAATATAAGTTTTAAATAAAATTATTTAAATATTTGTTAAAAATTTCAAATTTTCAAAACTAAATTTTGGTTGGCTACCATAAAATTATGTGTAATTTGAGAATATAAAAAGTACTCCCTGTCAGCCATTTTTAAATCAATCTTAAAGGTAAATCTAAAAAAAATTAATTTATCCATAATTTGTCCTAAGAAAACTACTTTTTAATTAATTTATCTTTGAAAAATAAGAATACATTAATATTGATTATGTAAAATAGTCTCACAATACCGATTTTGAACAAAATCGTTAAATTTATTTAAGAGAAATTACAAAAACATGTCATCAATAAATTATAATATTTTTATTCTAGTAAAACATATATCCATATTTAATTGTAAGGTAAATAATTTAACAGATACCAATTTTGAACCAAATGGATAGATATATTTTTAACTAATCGAATTATTAATAAATCAAGCCATCAGTAAACCACCCTATACAAATTTTACCCCAAAGAACAAGTATACAGCTGTAATTATCATGTCAAAACCTCCCCAGAAAAACATTTTAAGACATCTTTAGTGCAATTTTAAGAAAATTCTAATTTTGAGAAATTACTCGTTAGTAAATTTACTTTTTAACAATTCTTACAAAAAAAAGTGTATATTGTTATTTGGGAGGTTAATCACTCCATAAATATTGATTTTAAATAAAATGTTATAGACATTTTTGAAAACCTTTGAGTAAAAAAATCACTCATCAATAAGCTATTTTTAATTTGAAGGTAATGGTAAAAATAAAAATAAAAAATCCCAAAGTATAGCCATAATTAAATGTAAATATATTAAGTTTAGACAAAATCCATCAAACCGTTCTCAATCTGTAGCCAGGGACAGACAGACCGACATAATGGTAAAATCTACTTTTTTTGGGTTCAGGCACGCATGAAAAGTAAAGATTCATTGTAATATTGAAGACAAAAGTTTTAACGATTTCTATTGATATGAGAAAGTAATTAACTATTTTTTTGTTTAATGAGTAAACAGTATTAAATAAATGATTTTATTTGAAAAACAAACATTTACAATTATTTATATTTTGAAAAACCTACCAGTGAGGCTAACAATATTAACTAGAACATTGACGTATTTTTTAAAAATATCTCTTTTATAAATCAGTCAACTGAACTTAAAAGAATTCTTATCCCTAAAACCAGTTCACAGGGTTATTTGCCTTGTCAAACAATACCAAGCTACACATTTGCAACCAAATCGTTAGAACCATTCCTAAAATATTTCAAGTTTTTGAAAAATAAGTTATCAGTTAACTACCCATGAGCATATGTTTGCACTAAAAACAATTATACGTTGGTATTTGTCAAATCAAACGAATTCTAGATATGCATTTTAAACAAAATCATTTTTGAAAAATTGTTAACTAAGAAAATCGATCATCAGTTAAACTACTCTTCATTTGAGAGCTAGAGTCAAAATAACAATATAATGGTCCATAATATAGTCCTATAAAATATATAGAGCTTTAACCAAATGTATCCAACTGTTTTGGATCCAAGGTCAAGGAGAGATAGACAGACAGACATGGAGACAGACAAATCCACATTTTTGTCTTGTTTACATAAATGTAAAGAATTATCATTATCTCCTGATTTAATTTGTATGATTATAACACTTTCTCTTAATATGAGAAAACCCGCCTCAGTGGCGTAGTTGGCTAACGAGCAAGTCGTGTTGAGCTGCTCGACTGCCGAGGACGGGGAGATCGGGGTTCGAATCTCAGTCAGGTGAACTGGAGGGTTTTTAACCTAAATGGTTTTCCACTCTCCCTCCACGCAAATGCGGGTTCACTTCCTCTAATTCAACTTTACCCATTTCTAATGCAGTATTATAATTAGTACTTAAAGCGTATATCCCAAACGGGTAGTAAGACGCGGTGCTAAATAATCATCATCACAATATGAGAGAGTATAAACTTAGGGCATATATAGGACTTGTTGGTGGAGGTAAAAAGAAAGAGTGTTTTTAAAATGGATACAATCTCGGTAACTCAGCTGATAAATTATTTAATATTCAAATTATGTGGATGTGTTAATGTTTCGTCTATTTTACACTATTTTCCGAAATATTGATATCCATAATTCAGGAGTGGCCTGGTAGATTTCTGACAGCTTAGAGTCATGACTCTGTCCCGGATATGCATACTGTAATATAAATACAAGTGACGTTTTGTTTCGGTACAAGCTTTTTATAATAATACATTATATATAATATATATATAAACATTTTATATATAATATATATATATATAAACATTATATATATATAATATATATATATAAAAGGGTGTATATACTATTGAAGTATTCAGATTTAATTATTTATAAATTAAAATGCAATCAGGTCTCACCAACGTCAATAATGATTAATTAAAAACTATGGGTTGATTCTGAAGGACATGTAAGCACCATGATCTATAATTACGTGGCTTTTAATTCCACTTAGATCATTAGTTTATACTGATGTTATGAAAATATTTTTTTCTAAATGGGTATAGGCCAATATGACAATCAACTAGAGACTATAGTTTTAATAAGTTTATCACACTACTTGTGTAGATAACAAAGCTAGTAACAGTTTGTACCCACTAAATAAATAAGTTTACATTTAGCTGGAAGAATATAAATAACCCCAAGAAACAACAAACGGAATAGTCGTAGATTTGTATGCCTTTTTTTTTTATCCTTTACAAATTACGTATTTCTACAAATCCGAGCACTTTCAGAAATACTAAAACTTGGCATAGTTAATTTACTGAAACAGAAGTCATTCTGAATTTAATCATTAACTATATTTTAGCTCAAAGTAGTTGCTTCAGCTCAAATTAAACAAAAATTTCAAGGATATCTCCTTGTATATAAGTGAATCAGACAGGTACATCTCCTGGTGGCTTAGTGAATTTATCAGAGTTATCTCCTGGTGACCCTGTGAATTAATCACGAGTATCTGCAGGAGTATCAGTGAATCATTCAGGGATACCTCTTTATGTCTCAATGAATCATTCAAGGATATATACCTGTGTATAATTAATAAGTCCGGTATAACATATAGTGTTTCAATTAATCATTCAAAGATATATCCCTGCGTATCAATGAATCAGCCAGGGATTACTCTTCGTGTCTCAATGAATCAGTCAAGGATATATATCCTTGTGTATAAATGAATAAGTCAGGGATAACTCCTCGTGTTTCGATGAATCATTCAATCATATATCCCTGTGATTTAATGATTCAGTCAAAGATATTTCCTCATGTCTCAAGTAATCAGTTAGGGATGTATTCCTGTGTATCAAATAATCAGTCAGGGATATCTCCTCTTGACTCAATGAATCATTCAAGGATATATTATTGTGTATCAATGAATCATTCAGGTATAACTCCTTGTGTTTCAATGAATCATTCAAGAATATATCCCTCTGTATCAATTAATTAGGTAGGGATAACTCCTCGTGTTTCAATGAATCATTCAAGAATATATCCCTGTGTATTAATGAATCAGTCAAGGATATTTCCTCGTGTCTCAATTAATCAGTTAAGGATGTGTATCAAGGAATCAGTCAGGGATACCTCCTCATGTCTCAATGAATCAGTCAAGGATATATCCTTGTGTCCAGGGGATTCCAAAGTATTAACCCTCGGAAACATTAAGATAATATATTGAAAAATTATAATATTGGTTTATTGTTTATTAATATGTTTAAAAAAACATTATGCACCAGACTACTAGTAGCGTTTTGTAGATACACTAGAGCAATACGTATTGACACTTCCAGAAGATATAATACAAAGATACAGTGCAAGAAGCATACTTTCTCACTCTACCTAAAATTGAGGACATTTTCTTAAGATTGTTAAGATGAACATCACAATCTAATAGCATAGATGAAATAAAATACTTTTACATAAACAATGAGAAAGTTTGAACTTCTCTGTTCTCCAAAAAGTATAACAATGAATTACCAAATTCAAAAGTTCCATTAAAAATATTTCTTTATAGCTCGTTTGGAAGCTATTGGTTTAAAAAAAAATGTATGTCGAATAAATTTTTTTAATAGTTCTAAAGTTCTGCAATTATAAGTTATTTTGTATCTTAAAAAATTATGAAGCTATCTATGATCAAATTAAAAAAATCCTCTTATGTAAAGTACCCTCAAAGCCATGTTCAAGGAAAAATGAGAATTTCCAATTTGTTTGTAATGTTAAACAATGCCTAGAAACGAATTTTAATCGAAATAGTTTGAGCTGGTTTAGAGAAAATTAATATTTTCTCCATTCATCCATAAGTAAACTACTCTTAATTTTAGGGTTAAATGTATCGTTCCGCAAGAACTTCGGAAGAGCCCTATTAAAATCATAAATATCCAAAATCCATTAATATATGCACATTCGCACACATTGTGGTTGTACTTTTGGCAGCATACAGCCCTCCCGACTTGAAGGCGCCTTCGTTATCTGATAGGTCGTGATCGTGATTGATCTCTCTTACGTGGCCAACGATTCCATACGTCCATCACAAACTTGGTCTTAAAATATGAGTGAAGAATTGCCCTGAGCATGGTATGACTCTGGGATAGCTTAGGGATAAGAATATTGGTGTACTAGCCAAAGGTCCCAGTTTCAATTTCATTGTCCAGGTTTAATATTTTAATTCAAATAACTGGATATTTAGATGTGGCTAAAACCGTAACCTACAACTACAATAGCTCGGCTATTTAATCAATCCATCGGAAATATGGTAGAGGAAAAGACATCTAGAAAGACAGACAGGCTTGTAAAAATTACTTTTTCATGCTCATGAGGTCATTAAACATCAACATACATCAAAATCTCTAGCTAGATGTTTTTAAATGGTCAAAATAACTTATTTCTCCTAGGAGTCAAAAGAAAGTAAAAATGTAATGGAAACAACATTGATGAATATGTTCTAGCGATATTAAATTGACACTAATTGTCAAAAATATTCTATGGAGTTAAACACCTACTGGATCATTCCATCTGCATGCATCTTGAAAAATTCCACTTATTATAATCAACCATGTGTTTATGTACAGTATATGAGTATGTATAAGTGTATGGTTTTATGTATGTGTGTGTGGGTGTGTTTATATGTATGTAAGTTTAGATGTATATATATATATATATGCACAGTGTATACATATTATGTGAATGTATATGTGGATATAAGTTTGTGTATGTGTGTTTTATGTGCACTTATGTGTATGTATAGGTGTGTGTATATATGTGTGTTTATGTATATGTATGTATATGTATATGTATGTATATGTATATGTATGTATATGTATATGTATGTATATGTATATGTATGTGTGTATGAATGTATGTATGCATATATGTTTGTATGTATGTACTTATGACAGCCTCACATATACAATGTTTCAAGGACAAGAAGTGTTAATATCCATTGATACCACTGGAAATATATGGTGCTGGTATTCAGTGTTATCACTACTAAGGGTTGATGGTACTAAACAGTTACACCCCTTGTTACAAGTGTCATTGCATCCCGTTTTATCAATGTCTAAGGTTTAAATAAGAGATACTATTTATTCTAAAACATGAGACTAAGTTTATACAGTGGGAATATACTTTGAGCTAACACTTGTCAATATTGTAAATGGATTAGATTATACAGGTTGTCAACCATGAAACTGCAACATTTTAAGCAGATGCAGTTCAGTATAGTGGAGTTTCATGGTGGACATCCTGTTTAGTGGGATACGTTTTGACACCTGGTTGGGAACACTTAACTGTGAAAGTGCGATATTTCGCTACGTCCGTTGAGATGCGCGAGAATAAGAAGGTACATTCAACGCCACATAGATAAGACGTTATTGTTAAACATTATGATACAATGATAAAGAATGAAATACTTTTGTTGTTTTTAGATTAGTATAATTCTAAACTAAACGGTTATATCACCGATGTGACACATGTTGCGTGACAGCCCCTTGACTCCATTACTCCTTATGCATATATTATTAGCGTTAATTACATTTACTCATCATCTTAGAGCAGTGGTTGCCAAGCATTTTTTTACGGAGGTCCATTTTAAAAACTCGATATACCTCCGCGGTCCACCAAAACTATAACAGTGACTCAAGTTTAAGCCCTATAGGGCTTTAATAATTCAAAAACCGAATTTATTTTTACTATTTTTATTGTTTACTATTGCTAGCCTTCCATGTCTACTACCCGCACAACACCGAAATAGCAAAATTTCTTCTGTTTATCGCTATCTCATCAAGGTTCTTAAAAAGGTCTCTGTGGTCAGGATGCTGACTGTGGTCGCCCATTTGGTGATCACTGTCCCAGAGGAATAATGGACCAGGGCAAATTAAAGAAAACAAATTATATACATTTATTCAATATTCTCTTAGAGTGTAAAACTTTTACAGACCAGCTTCATTAATCCTTACGCATACTTTCTAACTCATAATATTTTTTACTTATCATCTTAAAGGAATAAGAATCTTAGGTTATTAAAAGTATATATTTTTATTCAATATACACATTAAGCTTATTGACCGAGACCATTGATCTTAACGTATTCGTTCTAGACGCTATTATCCTTCAACAATCATCACCAAAGGCAAACTAATGAATATACAATTTAAATATAAATCATTGGCTTATGCTAATGATATTATGCTATATGTAAAGTAGGTGTATGTTTAGTGACTCTGATAAATGTAGGATGATTAAATGTAAAGCTCTAGAGAAAGTGATTAGTGCTGGCAAGAGGAAAATACAGAAAAAGGGTGTACATTTTCAAAGGCATACAAGAGTATGTCTGGTCAAGCATACCTCGTGAATATGTGTGCTGTGTAGGTTGTGTGAATAGGAACATGTACCAAGATTACGAAAAGACATAGACTTACGGGACGAGAAGGGACAAGAACACCGAGACAGAAGATACGGACATGCTAGACAATTGGACAAGTAGATCGCATACATTAAGACGACTAGTCATGTCACGAATGTGTGGCCAAGACTCGAGGTACTATTTATTGGTAGGTAATCCTAGAGCACTTTGTCAAGGTAAGGCTCAGCAGAGATTCCTGTGACGGAAACACCATGGATTAACTGGGTGGAACCTGGAATTCCGACAAGGATTATAAAATATGTGAAAAAGTGCAGATTGTGGAGCCTGGCCCCTGCTCCCGTGGACCGGCTTCATCTGGTAACGATTGAGACCCTGGACCAGACTGACAGCCACTCCATACGGCCGGAGGATGCTGCAATTAAGAAGTGACTGGAATTTAAGGACAATTTATGACATACTGTAACTGCAGCTAACTACATTAGGTTAAGTCAGAAAGACAGGAGCTAAAGTTAATTAATTTAGGCAAGAGTAAGGAGTAATTTTGTATTTTATTAGACTAGGTTAGTATTAGGGTAACATTAGTTCCAAAGAAGTGGTTTCTATTAGTAAGTGGAGTACAATCTCTCATTGTACACCTCCCCAGGTGGCGGATAGTGGGATGCTCGTCGCCACTGGAGCCCTTAGCAGCTCTGAAAACATGATCCCAAGCGGTTGCTCAGGAATCTAGCGATGGAGGGTACTGGGCAGTTAAAAATACCTGGGATGGACCAACTGGCATAAGTTCAAAAGTAAGAGAAGATTAAGGACGTTAGTCTTTAGGCGATAATTCCAGATTTGTTACTATATAAAATTGGCAACAGGGTAAAGTAAAGTAAATATAAATAGAAGATGTAGAAAGCGCTCTCTTTACATATCTAGATAGAGATATAAATAATCTAGGAAATGTAAAACTAAAAAAAAGGCGATTAACAGTATAGGTAAATACCTGTCAGAGCCTGCTCTGAGGCGTGGGGAGGTACTGTTCTCCGCTGAAGAGATATGGCAATGATTATAACGTACGCACGAGTATGATAATGCGCATGAATTATATATATATATATACACACACATTTTCTTCAAGGATGAAAAATATAGCGTTTAATGCAGTATTATAGATAAAGGATGAGCCTTATAGTATTTAAGAGGATGAAAATGTACTGTTATGGGTTCAAGCAGTCGACAGTCGCAACCCTAGCAGATTGGCTGTCGCATATTAAACCCTTCAGGGAGAAGAGGTGCGGGAAGGAGATAGTTAGGGGGATTTGTTTTGTTTTGGCTACACCTCATTTTCCTATATCCTTGTGTTTATACCATAAGCCTATAATAATTACATATTTAAATTGTATATTCCTTAATTCACCTTAGGTCCTTATTCCTCTAAGATAATGAGTAAGGGACCGAAGAGTTTAGAAGGTATCCATAGTGATCAATGGAATGGTTTATAAATAAGTGTTTTGCTTAAAATGTATATTGAATTAATAGACATATTTCTATCTGGCTTATGTCCTTATTCCTCAAATATGATGAGTAAAGAATATTAGGGTTAGATAGTGTGCATAGCTATCAATGGAGGTATAGAAAATGATTGTTCCACTTTAAGATAATATTGACTTGTTTTAATATTTTATTTTATTCGCTTTTTTTCACTCTTCTTCTAAGATAATAGGTAAGGGTAACAAACACTATTAATGTATGCGTAGGGAGTGATGGAGTTGGTTTGCTTCAATCTGTTGTTTAAATGGTGACCTGGTGGTCTAGGGATAAGGTGTCAGACTTCTGTGCTGGGGGTCCTGGATCCAATCCCCGGTCCCGGCACATATTAACCTGATTACCAAAACCTTCCTTTACCTCTGACAAGACGTGTATTATTCACAACTTGTGAATGTGGGGAATGCCAAGCCTCCAACATGGCCCGAATTCCACGTTAAACTGTAGGTCCTCCATTTCATCTCACAACCACCCTACCATTACACATTAGCGTAAGTGCGTATAAGCCGAACGGATATTAAGACGCGTAGCTAATAATAATAATGTTTAATATATTTAGAATATGTATCGTTATACATGAATTAATAAGTAGTTTTATGGTTGAACAGTAGCAGATTGAGGGATAAGGGTGGTTATGTAAGTGTATATTTTATAGGGAGAAAGAGGATAAATGAACAGTTAGGGACTGGATTCTGTGCTTGTCCTAGTTTTAGGTTAGATTATAAGGCATATGAAGCTATGACAGGCCTAACCAGCCGGTAGTGGAAAATATATGGCTTGAATAAAAAACTGACCAGGACCGTAGTCTGCAAACAGTAATGGATATTTAAAAAAAAGGCCAAATAAAAGCTAACTACACTCTACAGTTTTCCACCTTTTATAAGAGAATGTCAGTTAGGTGAGCTTCACCGGAAGTCAGGCAAACCTCACCACGTTGTCCATCACTTTCCTCAGCATAGATCATCTAGTGGTTTCCGACCCACCCAATATGAGTCAAAACGCTTTAACACAAATGTTATTTAGTGCCTAAATAGGTGTACCTACATTCGCTTTTGTTAGGAATAGAAAAGACACAGTTATAAATCAGTGTTGATAGTCCTTTCCTCACCTTAAGCTCACTCGTCCTAGAATCAAACTTCAACCTCTACGTCACCGAAATCTAGTGTATTGACCGCCAGCCAATAGTTTGGGTAGCTATGTAATTAAAATAGATCCATTTTCGTTAAATATTTTTTAATTTTTGTCAAATATTTTATTAAATTCACCTATCCTTCCTGTAAACCTATATAGGTCTATAGTAGGATTCTGTTGCGAAGGACAGTTTAGAAAATAAACACACTTTTTTTTAGCTCAATATAATATCTATAAAAATTGACATCTACTTACCACATGACTTGACGTATGAAAGTAGTTTTAGTCACGTCTGTAAGTAGCAGATAATGCCGTACCTAATAGAATCCTACTATAAATTTATAGGCCTACCATCATCATTGCCTTGAATAACACCTACGGGGAACTCCAATTCACTCAAATCTTGCCAGAATACTACATATTGTCAGCTCTAAGAGTTGAACCAAGGTTCCTAGGGTCAAGCTATGATACACAATGCTTTATCGCTCTTTGCCTTTGATGGGCTTCACACAGTTAGTTGTGAGCGCCAACCAGAGCACTGGGATGAGTTGAAGACGTCTAGAACTCTCGCTTTATAAGTGATTTGTTATTTCAGGTTCACCCCAAAATAAAAGAAAAATATCCCTATTGAATATTTTTAGCACCGCATTCAAGTAATACGTATATGTAGACCTACTAATAGCTCTAAGGAGTTCGGGATGATAAGGTTGGATTTTAGGAAGTGTACCCGCATTTTCGTGGAGGTAGATTGGGAAACAATTTAGGGAAAACCACCCTCAGTACACCCGACCAGGATTTGAACCTCAATCTTCCTGTCTTTAGCGATATAGTCTATTGCGAGAGAGAAGCCTTAGACCATGCGACCACCTGAGCAGGTCCCTATAGAAGTATTATCCTTACCTTTTAAATATTACGTTTAATAAAAATTATAATTAAATAAAATTAGCTAATCTAGTATGACGTTTCACGCGAAATGTCGCAGTTGAGAGATTAAAGCAAATTTGATTGTTTAAGTGGTTTGGATACCCCAGAACCGTCATTCCAATGATGATTTTTCCAAGCATCATAGCAACCCGTCCAGGCTATATTCACGCTTACTTAAAGTCCGTTCACCGTAAAAATTGTTTTCTCTAAGGCCTTTTTCCCTACCAGAAATCTATAATATAGTAGGATATTGGTAAGAAAAATGACCTTTCAGAAAGTAATTCCTACCGTGAATGGAATATACCATTCGTCTTCACTGAAAGGAAGCAAGTGTTCTATACATTGTTCGACCATGGGTATTGCTTAAAATATGATAGGGCCATAGTATATTCCGTCAAGGTAATAACCTTACCTTTAAATGTAATTACGCTAGTATTTAAGGCATAAGTAAGGTTGAAATTAGTGAAAGTGTACCCTCATTTTCGTGAAGGAATAATGGAAAACACTTACTGGGATTAGTACACCCGATCAGGACTTGAGCAATGATATCTCCATCATATGCAGTTCAGTATATTACGAGAGTGATGCCCTGGACAATTCGAACACCAAAGTGGGTATTCCCATGATAAGAAATCTCCTTTCAAGTAAGTGGCGCCCTTAACTAGCCCTACCTGGAAGTAGCGTCTTTACATTTAAGAAATCATAATATCTTGAACTTAGGTTGTTAATATACCATTTCACAATACTAAGCGTTTAATATTTACCGTGAACGATCCCAGCATCAACAGTTCGCTAAACTACAAATAAAAAATACTACTATACAAAGGTTATAAACAAAAAAATAACGTGGGTCACAAAATTATTATATAAACACGTAGATTTCAAAGTATATATTTTTGTTCCGTTTATTATTAGTCCGGGAAATTCGGATTATACTACCCAAATTAGGTAGGGATGAGGAAGGCTGAATTTAGAGGATATATACCCGGATTTGTACACATAAAGAATGTTGTTATTATGATTATTATTACTATTGTTATTATTATTACTATTATTATTATTGTGGCACAGGGTTCTAATTTAGGTTCTCTTCTATTTAATGTGTTTATTGATGACATTGGTAAATATTTGAACTTATCTAGTTATTTACTCTTTTCTAAGGATGTAAAATTATTTAAAATTATCAAATCAATTGTAGATTATATAGATTTAACAAATTATATAAATAGTATTCTACAATGGTCTTTTAAAAATGGAATATCTATTAATACATCTAGGACCAGATATATATATATATATATATATATATATTTATATTCCTAGGAAAACTAATCCTTTCTTTTTTACTTATAAATTGGGCAATGAAAACATAGTTCGCACCCTTTATATTAATTATATTAGTGTTCTCCTGGATAACAAACTTTATTTCCACTGTAATGTTGACCATGTAATTTCCCAAACATTGAAATTACTTGGACTTATTAAATGTATTACTTCATCATTAAAGAATGTTGACTGTTTTTTTATGTCTGTACTGCGCCCTGGATAGATCTAAGTTAGAATACGCTACTGTTGCTTGGAATTCCATGACCTTAACTGACTCTCTTAAGCTGGAAAACGTTCAAAGAAAATTTGTCGCTGCCTGCTAGAACAAATTCCTTACTAATAAAATTTCTTATGATTATGACAGAATTCAAAACCTCTTAGGGCCCCTTTCTTATCGCGTTGACTTTGTTGTGATGCCCTTTTTAATATTTTCAATAGCAAAACTTCTTGCGTGTTTGTCCTTGATCATGTAGGCGTTCATATCCCTTCTCGGGCCTCTCGTAATCCAAAATTATTTGGTCTCAATAGCTCTTATAAGGTGAGCCCTATAGGTCGTTGTATCCAAAGCGACAATTCTAGATTTGTTGAACTCTACTTTTATCATAAAATAAAAGCTAGACTTAAAGAGTTATTTAAGGAACTTTCATATCAGTAATTTATCATGTAGAGGTTCTGCCTATAATATTTAAATTTACAATATTCTGATTTATTTATTGCATATTGTTACTGCTTGTAACCATTCTTTAGTAATTTGTTATTATTGCTATTTTTTATTATTGTCATTATTAATTAATATTTTTTTCGGAACTATTCAACCATATATAAAATTATTTAGATATTGTTGCTTATCTTATTTTCTCGTGTAGATAATTATACTTGTAAGGTAATTGTGTACTTTTCAGTGCTGGCCCGTTATAGGTCTTACGACTGTTGGCCAGAACTGTAATATAGGAAATTGAAATTATTATTTTAATTGGAGGTATTTAACGATCACTTTCTGAACTGACTGATTATATCAGCACACGAACATTTCTGGGAGTGAGAGCGAAAGGGCATACATATTTTACCAGGAAAGGTATTTTCAAATACCTTCCATGTTTCTTTCCCTTGCCGCAATTGATATGGAACTGACGGCTTTGCTTCCCCTCCAAAGGCAGCTGTGCTACAAATTTATATCGTGCAATTGAGGAGTTAGCTCCAAGAAGGGCATATACAAAAAATGGCTATTCTCAGAAATCAAGGTTTAAGATTTAATTTTAGTCCCTATTTAATATTTGTGAAATCTGGAATTGGGGGTGTTAAAAATCAGTCAGTCATTATTATGCTTTCTTGAACTGTAATTTAAGTGGAAATAACACTTTATTCCAGGTATGTTATGTGCCCTTATTTTACCTAACATAACATATAGAAATAAAGGTCATGAAGTAAGTTTTTAAACATTATATAACCATTAAAATGGTGATCGTGGTCAATAACAAAACATCTAAATTGATTAGTAAAAACATCCTAAANCAAAACATCTAAATTGATTAGTAAAAACATCCTAAAGCCATATTCACGCACATTTTCTAGTTTTGTCTAGTGTTTAATCAGTCCAACAGCTCCAATCTTCATCACTCATTATTTCTGTAGTTTATAGGCAAGAAACGGCTGGACCTTCCTCTAGGATGTCTTCGATCCAGTCGATGCTCTCCTGAACCTGAACCTATATAGTCTTCTTACATCCTTTATTTTTGCGCTGTTTACTCCTGGAATTAGAGCAGGATCTATTTGAATGGTATGGGGTACATTCTTACCATTCTTGGCTTTCCAAAAACGAAAAGGGGAAAATGTAGGCATATATGTGGGAGATGCCTGCAAAGTGCCATCAACTTTGTA
>CABFOW010004250.1:0-31886 GCA_902141385.1 Timema californicum
GAGAAAAGAGAATAAAATCGATTTTCTCAAAATTGGATCTACTATTTTGATTAAAATTCGTATCTATGAGTTGATTTAAGATTATAAATAAACTGGTTTTTTTTTCATATTCCGATGAAAATGACTTTAAGGATACTTTACAGAAGCGGAAATTTCCGTATTAATATTTGATATACTAAATAACTTATCATTACAAAATTGTAATGTTATTAAAAATTAAAAACTATATAAGGAATATAGTTTTTTTAAAACAAATAGTCTCTGAGATATTGTCAAATATATTAATACAAATTTGTTAGCTTTATTTGTAGAGAGATACTACTTAAGTTTTAACGCAATAATTATCCTATTCCCTAAGGTGATTAAATATCAATAAGTTTCTCAAAAAATGTATGTTGTTTTCCCTTAAACCTCTTAGGAGAAATGTTTGTACAGCAATGATTTATCTCCTTCATTTTAGACTCAATACTCGATATTTATATTTATTATTGGTCAAAATTTATAAATGAGGTATTTGATAGCAATTTGATGACATGAAGGTATGCAACACCTAATAAAATGTTGAAAATTTTAACCGGAAGTCAAAATTTTAATACGAAATGTTGAACCTTGTGGAACCAATATTGATCTTTTCTAACGGTCTAAACATACAAATGAGGATATTAATTCCTTAAAAATAAAATTATTAAATCCAAACCAGGACTCAAAAAATGTTTTACATAAGTATAGTGCAAATTATGCTTGGGTTTGCTAGTGTATATTATTTAGTTTCACATATATTACGAGTTTTGAGTAAATATCTCCATTTAATAAAAATAGAGCGAAAATGTCCGTGCGGAGATCTACACGGACTTTCGCACTCCATTGTTTAATGTTGGAGATATTTATTAAAACCTGGTAATATATATGAAACGAAATAATAATTATAAATTAGTAAACCCAAGAAAAATATGCGTTATACTTAAGTAAAATATATATTGACTACCTGTTTTGAATTATAAAATTGACGTGTTTTTAAATACTTTGTCTTAAAACATGTAATCAATATTGTATAGTTTATACAAAAGTTATTATCGAAAATTTCAAATGTTAAAAATACATTATCAATTTGTCTTAAAGTTTATAAAACAAATGTTTTAATGGTGTTGTTTATTGTGATTTGTTTGTTTTATGAGTAAAACTTACTCATGGTAAATTACTGGAATCCTATTTTTCTAACATTTTCTTCAAATCTATAAAACATAATTTGAAGAAAATTAGTGTGATTGTGTCATACTATTTTTTCTGTCTTATTTGATCGCCAAATCAACAGCTATCCTGATATAAATATTACAGAATACATTATATTTTAAAATATAAAGAGAAACAATAATTTGTGTTGGTTGTTTTCTATTTAAATATTAGAAGCTAGATCATGTTATGTAAAATAATAAAACTTACTGTACACATATGGTAACGTTCCAAATCCTTGTTTGATTTAATATTATATTGTAAGTATACCAATATTAAAAAATATATATACATTCTTCCAGTAAAAGAAGTTTAAATTCCATAGAAGACAATACAACATCAAATAAATTCTTATGTACTTTACATTCGTGTGATAACAATGTAATTTCAAGATTGAGAAACTTTGCACAGAAACTCAGGGATGCCTGAAGATGTGCAAATTTGGTTCATTTTTAAAAAAAATACTGTACACATATTGACACCCCAACGCATTGGGGCCCTTAGCTGCTGGTGTGATTCACTTCAAAATCCAGAAATATTGTTACTATAACTCTCATAATATAAAACTTAGAAGTGTGAAATTGAAATTATATATATATTACATAAATTTGTGAGCCTGGAACCTTCAACTGCTTGAATAATTTAGTTAACATTGAAACCAAGAAAAAATGCTAACATTTGGCATATTTTTACGAGCTGGAAGAAATATTGGGGTCTGCATCTCCAATTTATTATATTTACCCTTACGTTATATTTTGAGCTGGATGCCCAGAGTGGTAAGGGATGCGAGAAAAGCCAGTGTTTGTAATTATTTTATCAAAACAATTTTTTGGTAAAATAAATAAAAAATTACTCTCCAGTATGAATATAGTCTAATTTGGTTCAATACGTTGACGTCAATAATTCTTGAATATCTGTCAAGGGTGTCTTTAAATTTAATGGCAAATTTTCCTTAAATTTAAAAAGTTTCTTAACCACCACCCTATGTCCATGTCAGATATTCAAGAACTGTTGATATCAACGTGTTTATAAAATTAGAATCTGAATTTCTTCTGGTGCAATATTTTATATATTTTGACCAACCAGTTTTTGTTATAAAAACTACAGAAACACTGGACCTTTTTCATGTTAAATCCACCTTAAATCTAATGATAAGATATGTGGATTACTCCAAAACCAGAAAACAAACACGAAAATAGCTTGGCATATATTCTGAGTACAATCTGAGAGTAGACACAGGCACTTTTTAAATTTCTATATATTATTTTTCTAGTCTTACTCCTAAGAATTCTTTACTACTGCCACGGGTATATCCAAAACTAACAAATATAGCATGTTGAAGCTTATAATAGGCCCGCGTGGTCAGAGAAATAAAGTTGTGGTTCCAATATTTTTTTATTTAATTATTATAGATATTACTGAAATATAGGTGTAGTGGACTAGGTTGTAGTGAATATCCTGCTACAATTATCCTACATAATTTGTAATACTTAACATACAGTTCAATAAAGCTTTAATCTTAAAATATTTCTTTATTATGAACCATCAACGTCAGTTTTAGTGAATATAAACAATATAATGTCCTAGGAAAAAGTTCTTTATTACATTGTAACTCTTTAAAACACACATATTATATTGTTGATTGAACTTAAAACTTTTAAAACTATACCTATACCAGAGTTCTTATTTTGATATCGAATAGAACAACTGAAGTTAAAGATTGGGAGGGGGACAAAAGTCTGAGAGCAGACAGCCATTGCACCCCCCCTTACAGGCTTTCTACTGCGGTTGCAGCAAGCAAAGTTGTACAGGCTACTCGAGTTTATACCTTTTGCCGAGAAGGCGTGGAGGAGTGTGGATATGGTCACTATTCAGAACTCCTCCGGTCCGCAGGATGAGGGGTCCCTCAGTGAACTGCTACGATTCATCAATAACCATTCCTATTAAATTAAAAAGCTAATATATATTTACTATGAAGTTTTTTGTTTATTTTTATCACAGCACACCTTTGAGGGATATATAATTAAATACCTGCTACGTTCTCATGTTGGGGTTGAGGAAGACTAGACTGTAGAGGAAGTGTACCCGCATCTACGTGAAGGAAGATTCGCTCACCATCTATTAAAAACTACCACAGAACACCTGAATAAGAATAAAACCTTGATCTCCCCGTCATTAGCAGTAAATCAACCCTTAACTAATATAATAAAACACTTCTCATATGGTAGAGAATAATAATATTTACATACGTATAAGTATAGGGACAACCTTGAATAACTAAAAGGGTCTGATTTATTAAAAAAATTTGAACAATGATCAATGGATTAGTGTTAGAGGAAGAGTGGGGGTAGGGAATACATAAACCGGAGAAAAAAAGTTTGTGTTGTGATAGAAAATTGAAAAGGGTCAGGAAGTTGGATGGGCTGTTCCAGATAACTAGAAAAATATGGAAGTTTCTTTAGTTTTATAATAAATGTTTGGAAAATAGTGGCGAAAATCTCAACAACTAGTATAAAAAAAGAAAAACTTCTAAGGGCCAATATTATGATTCCTGGATAAATATTAATCAGGCTGATACATATTTTTATCTCATCATTAAGTTTAAAATGTGTATTATGTCTGCAAGATAGCATTTATCTACCACATAAAATGATTTATCCATATAATTTTTATCGCGAGGTTTAAGTGACTGATAAATTTTATCTGAAATTTAAAATTGGCGTTGCCATAGTAACGCGTTGTTTTTCACGAGGTTTCGCCTATCAGAATCGTTTTTTAGGTTGAAATCTTGGTTCACGTGTTTAGTAAGCAATGGCCCGGGCTCTAACTATATATAAAGTTAGAACATTTGATTCACACTTTTATAAAACTTACAAGCTATTTGAAGAGTTATAGTTTTATAAGAACAAATTATTCGAAGGTGAGGACAATAAATGGAATTGTGTAAACGTTGAACCAAATTATTGACCACATTTTGGCGGACCCCGAAATAATTACTTACAATTCAACTTAGCTTCTGCACTCACGTGACGCCAACTGTTTTATCGCGCTCGTTTAGCCACCATTATTTAACAAAGTTTGAGCGTTGTAGCCACTAACCAGGTTGTGGCGGTAGCAGCAGGTTGTATACGCATGCGTGCACTAGTGAAAACAGTACCAACCTTGCATTCTCTGCATATAAATACATTATCCTACATATAGCTATTAGGCAGATAAATTAAGTTCATGATAAGCGTATCGAAGTGACTGATACAATTTATCTGGTCACTAACTTTTACCTCCTGATAACAATATTTAGCCAATAGTCATAAGACCGGCCCTAAGATTAGTATAGTCTAAAATTGGCATATTAAACCTCAAAAACTATTATAACAATCAACTCTTTTTTTTTAAGTAGAAATTTAAAGTGTGCAAATATTGACAGGGACCAATCTGTCTCTTTTACAAATGGTTAATTTATTTATGCTCTTTGTTAAACTGTAATGCTCGTTTTCCCTCATACAATTCTGTAACAATAAATTATATATTTATTTTTTAATATTAATTATATTATGACCACTCTTAGGCCAATATTGCGTTTCCTGTAGACTGCGCTCATATATTGCGTTTCCTGTAGATTGCGCTCATTTGTGCAGTCAGTTTTTGGGCTGATTAATGTTTAGTTTCAAAGATTGTTTTTAAAATGTATTGATTTGGGATTGTCAGAATATCTTGATGTTGTAAAATAATATATTATCTGAGGAGTGCAGTCGGATGTAGAACATCCTAATCTTATAAAGTTTATATTTGTTTGTCAAAATGAGGAATTTGAACGTTTCTGAACATCCAAGAAACCTAAAATTTGGGATTACGATAGTTCTTAAATAAAGTTTTCTAGAAAAGTTAAAAAATAAATAAATTCAATGTGGCGGATTCAAAATAATGGATTGGATTAGGCCAAAACCATTGAAAATGAATAATTCCATATCTAGACTGTAAACAGTTAATAATTATGTAAATTTAATATTATTTTAGTTCTTTAAAATTAATTTATACTGTTTCACTTCTTTTTAACAACCCCCATCAGATAAGAGTTCAAAATATTGTGCATATAGAAGTTATGACTTGATCTTCAAAATAAATATCAGCTTTTAAAACACGTTCTGATTGAATCCCAACATTTGCTACTTTCGCTTTTTGTAACATAATTTAAACTAATTAAAGATGAATATCCACACATAGTTTAATATTGGGTTACTTTACCTTGTGGTTAATTTTACATACAAAAAATAACAGTTACTTTATATATTCTCCTTGTGGGTACACCAGATATTCCTTAATAGGAATTCATATTTACTTTAATTCGTGTTTCCTGCTACATGCAGTTTTTTCAAAGTTACATGGTATTTTAATTAACTAATATCAAAATTAATTTTCATAACATGCGTTTGAACATGAAATGCAAAGTAAAGAATTTACATTTTATAGTGTTTCAGCGAGGATTTCAAAGCCTTAAGACGATACACAGTAAAATTCACGCCCCTTTTAATTAAACCGAGCATATTCTCTCTTCTTGCTAATATTTTTAATGACTGAACTTTTAATGCAGTTTTATATATTGTTAGTTTTTCATTGGTTTGGTGGGAATTTAAATTGGGTTGTCTTGTGGTTACATGAATAAGAGTGTAGTGGAAAGTTTAAAGTTTGCGTTTCACATGTTAATATAATGATGTATTTTGAAAATATATTAAAATTATAAAAGATTCAACCATGGTTATATTATTTCTAAGTTTGGAAGAAAGTAATTTGCTTGTAAAAATGCAAGCGATTGAGGGATACCAGTTTTCAAACTTATCATGAAATGAATGTATTGAAATACTAGCCATGGGTAGCTTATAACATCTTTAATAAAGGTTAGTTAACAAGTATATGATTTTAATTCATTCTGTTTAAGTTTTAATCCAAATATATTTCTGCCTACATAAATTATATTGATCAAGGATTCGAATACCAAACTAAATATATTATCTCTTATCTACTACTTATAAAACAAAATGTTGGTCTGTAAGCTATGTATGTCTCAGTAATTCTTAGATCTATAAAATAATTTAATTAATATTTATGCAAATATTTAACTCCGCAGGATATTTATCCAGGCAGGTATTAACATACATGTCATCACACTAATACTTGATAGAGGTGATTAGCATGCTCCACAGATTAAAAGCAGGCAAATATTCTATCAATTTGATGGTCAACAAGGAAAAATATCTAAATAAAACATATTAAAGATTATATAATATATTACAACTGAAAATTTAAAGAGTACTAAATCCAAAGAGCGATCTTTGGTGGACTGTAATAGTGACCATTACAATTTGACAAATTCTCAATGTATTTTTTCTTACTGAGCTATCAATCAGCAATGACCAACACATTTTAAAATAAAAAACTTATTAACTTAATACACATGGACAATGTTATTGGTCCTGCAAAGTGTGTTATATATGTTGTGGATTAGCAAAGGTGAGAACAGATACAAGTTCATCATCTGTTACCAATTTAGGATTTAAAAAAATCAGCCCTGACGATACAGATTGGGTGATAGTTTCGGGAATTCCAGATTCAAACATTGACCCACAACTGGATACAGATGTCACTAATTTATGATAAATGGCCCATACGGATTTTTGAATTGATCATTTCCATTCATGGAACAAAATTTATCAGGAGATCTTCCTAAGAGCTACGTCAATAGTCATTATGTATATCCAAAATACCGTAAACGCCATCCTGACAATATAGGCTGTTAAGCCACAATTTAATTTAGAGATATAAAATTGGGTGTTCTCTCTCAACTCTGTTCTTTTGAAAGTGTTAAGATTCCCAAATTAATGTGGAGCTGTGCAATTTCATCAAATCCATTATGTATATGTATGGAAGTAAATCAATATCAGCATTGATCAAGCAGAGTTTAGTATCAACTTGAGCAATCAGTTGGAAAAATTTCAGTTGGGACAATTTAGGTTGTTATGGACAAAAATTGATTTATTTACAACAAGTAATTTCACTGACGTCACAAAAATGCCATGTGACACAACATTAAAAAAATCCTTAAAATTGTGCACTGCGCGATGACGTTTACTTAAAGTTAGCTTACTTCATATAATTCTTGGAAAATTAAAAGATTCCCATGCCGAAAGCAAGGTGTTTATGCTGAAAAGATATCCGAATAATGAAGGATGATGGCCTCAGCTGGGTAAATACCATACGGCCTAATAACAATGTGTGTTATTATTTGAAAATGCAGATTCATGTCGTCCATGATCCAACTCCATTTGAAATCTTATGTACCGTAAACCACGTAGTCCACTAATTATCTTTCCAAGTGCTGGGAATATTAGAGGATGACTCTGACTTAAACAGTACTCTATTAAATGCTGCATTGTGTAGTTCTTCTTCCTCACTCAGATATTTGAGTTTCACCATATTAATATTTTCACTTGACAGATCTTTTCACACTTTGGATAGACCACAGGGTAAGCATGTCAGAAGATATTGAGGATCGAATAAGAACAGACCAATCGGTAGAAAAATGGGACTTCAATGAAGCTATTTTTCGACTCGTGTTAGGGTGAACTCAACCAAAACTTAATGTCTTTCTTGCTCTTGAGCATGTCTGTGAAGGACTTGGGTCTTATTTACTTAAGATATGTATGGAAGTATGTTCTATAAAGGCAAATTGAGAAAGACGACATACCTCTGGCCAATTCTGTTGTAAGCTTTGAATATAAACAAGTGTCAAAAAAACAAAATACAATTTACCATAGATATAAAAGTATTATCGATTATTTGAGATCCAGAAGGAGACGTGTTACTTTAAGGCGGACACAAAGCTACAGGAATTGTTTTTATAATTTATTTATTCCTAGCTTAGCTCAGGTCTGAGTGATTTGTTACCTTTACAGGGTATTCATCGGGTTTGGCATCTACTTTGTTAGAAAGTGTCAGAAAAAATGGATGCACCTTTTAATCAACTTCGCATTTTTATGATGACCAAATATACGTGTGCAACAAATCGGAATAAAGTTCAACATAAAACTTACTGCGAAACCATCTCTTATATTATGTAATGAGAGTACGAAGTAGCATAATACCTCAATTGAGGCTATAGCTATAACCCTGAGAGATCATAGAAGCATCATTGTGCTCATAGGAGGCGTCATCATAATGTTGTTAGGAGTCTGCCAACCCACTCTATCGGTCATTCCGGGTCATTAGAGCTGACGAGGTTGACGTAGGGGTGTATGCTTGAAAAGATCCACATACCTATACGTTGTAAAACTTATCCTCTCAACCAAAATGTGCATTCACCTGTGTAAAAACAATAGCTAGACTTGTTTGTCTGTATATAATATGACACTCTGAAAAGGAGTATTCGCAGAGCACGAAAGCAAGGTGTCCTTGAATAACACGCATATATGCTTAATGGTTAAGGGTATCCAGGAAACAGTCCATTTTATTTGTCCCGATATAAATATTCTATAAGATAGGCCTCTTTCATTGATCCAGGAACAAGCTATTCTGTCTTCAAATATTCAATCGGTGGATCAAATTGACGACGATTTTATACCAATCTGAAGAATCTTTTCTTTGTGTATAATTAGAAACTTTGAGATTAAAAATTTTATGAAAATATTTTTAAAACTGACATTAAAGAAAGGGAAACCGCGGCAAAAATCCAGTTATTAAAAAAAAGTTTATTTTATGAATACACTAATTTTTTTTTAATCGATGCTGATTATCAAAGAAAATACATTATAATAGCTTATATTTTATTTTGAATTTGAATCGGGTTGCTGTCTTTAGTTACCATACTAAGGGAGTTACGTAAAATTGTGCAAACATATTTTTATTTTATTTAGTACTCTATTGAATGGAAAATTTCTAAACATTAAGAGATACCAGTGAATGCCTTATAAGTTAGCTAAACCTCTGATATGGTACCTACATTTATGATAACCATCTAAATCGATTTCTATAAATTAATATGCACTTAATTATTATTTAATATTTATTTATACTGCACAAAGTGCTTGAAGATCCTCAAATTATCAGCTTTTCTTACCACCTAGTAATAAAAACTAATAAGCTATCGACTACTTTATAAATCAGCACATTCTTTTATAAATAATTGTTTTAGCTTTGTATCTCACTAACCGTTAGGTTTTTACACCTACGTAATGTTTATGTTAATATTTTGTAGATGAGTGAGGTTGACTTTAAAGGAAGTTATTTTCATAAAGCCAAGGTGGGAAATCATATAGGATAATTCATCCTCATCGGGCCCAACTGGGTTTAGAACCCCAATATCCCCGTCCTTAGCAGTCTAGTCTATTGCGATAAAGACATCTTAAACATTAGTTCGCTGACGTGGGTCTTACTTCCATATAAACACGTCCGACATGTTTTTAAGTTTGATATTATCGTGTGTATTGACGGTTAGCATTTATGTTCAATTTCAGTCTTTCACACACCCAATTATTTTTTAGATAACAAATCCGAACTATTATAATCTCTCTAGAAGACTAAACACTATTGTCAGCTATATTATTTGAGTTCTCAACATTAATTAATGTGTATTTCTTAGGCTATATATTTTTTGTTTTAGAGACTCTTATAAAATTTAGAAGTAGCTAAAATAACACACATATATATATATATATATATACACCATCACATCTTTTACTCGGCCAGGTTGTAAACAATTCAAATAGACTGAAGGACTAGGAAGGAAGTGGGCTTAATTTAGAGGCGGTGAACAACATTTGTATTAAAGTTGGCTGAGGAACCATCTACCTTGAAAGTGTCCAACCTCGATTTAAACCCGAAAACTTTCGTCGCCGGGAAATCAGACTAGATAAGTCTAATATCTTTCCACGTTTCCACAGATACCGTTAACAAGGTAGTTCAAGTTGAATTGATAAATTCGTATGTGTTCTTTTGTGTTTACTGATACCATTAGCTAACTAGTTGGTTTAGTTGAAAAATCCTCTGCTGTTCTTGTGTGTTTATTGATATCGTTAACTAGCTAGCTCAAGCTGAGTTGTCAATCTTTAAGGAGTTGTCTTTTGTTTACTGAGACCATTAACTCGTTAGTTCAAGTTTAGTTAATAAAGTATTGTGTGTTATTATGTGTTTACTGATATCGTTAGCTATATATTTAATAATATATTTAGCACCGCGTCTTACTACCCGTTCGGGTTATACGCTTTAAGTACTAATTACTCTAATGGATTAGGAATTGGGAAGGTTAAATTAGAGGAAGTGAACCCGCATTTGCGTGGAGGGAGAGTGTAAAACCATTTATGAAAAACCACCCCCAGTTCACCCGACCGAGATCCGAACCTCGATCTCCCCGTCCTCAGCAGTCGAGCTCAACACGACTAGCGCGTTAGCCAACTACGCCACCGAGGCGGGTTAGCTATATATTTATATTGAGTTGGTAAATTCTCAGTTTTTTTTGTGAATGATACCGTTAACTAGGTAGTTCAAGTTGAGTTGATAAACTCTCAGGGTTTCTTCTGTGTTACCCGCCTCAGTGGCGTAGTTAGCTGCTGAGGACGGGGATATTGAGGTTCGAATCTTGGTCGGGTGAACTGAGGGTTGTTTTTCCTAAATGGTTTTCCACTGTCTCTCCACGCTAATGCAGGTTCACTTCCTCTAATTCACCCTTCATAATTCCTATTCCACTAGCGTAATTAGTACTTAAAGCGTATAAGCCGAACGGGTAGTAAGACGCGGTGCTAAATATAATATATTCTTCTGTGTTTACTGATACCATTAACTAGTAATTTCAAGTTGAGTTGTTAAACACTCATAGGTTCTTGTGTGTTTACCTATACCGTTAGCTAACTAGTTAAAATCGAGTTAATAAACTCACAAATGTTTATGTGTGTTTAGAGATATTGTTAACTAATTTACTAATGTGGTGCTTTGTTACAGTTGCCACCCAGAAACATGGCTCAGTTGGTATCACGTGTATATAATATGTTAAGGAATCTGAATTTGATAACTGGTTCTGTCAACTAATTTATCATTATTAATTGTGGTTTACTTTTTCAGTTATAGTATTATATTGGGTTACTATACGTGGTTTCCGTGTTAGAATTATTTTACTTTGTAAGTCACGTTCTTTATAGTTAGTTGTACAATAGATTTAATATAAATATTTCCAGTAGAAAAATTTAAACACTAAAAAAAAATGAACCTACTCTGGTTATTGGTTCTACCTAGTACATTTCAAACCAATTATTTCACCCCGTCTACCCCATTCCTTCGTCAATTAACCATGAAAGAGCAGCATTTTAGCTTTAATGACTTGAAAATTTTATTGTGTTAGCTTAAAACAAATATCCAAAACCTGATTTTATTCAATCCCTATTGCAGTTTCAGAATTTCGAACGCTGTGGAGGAGAATTTAATCGAATCAATTATTTGGTCAGTTGTTTACTGAACGTGTTCTTTTTTGGAGTTGAAAAAAAATCACGTCAAATCATCCAAAAAAAGGTTTCTAAATTAGAAATATTTTCATTTTAAAACAGATCACAATAGGTAGCATTAAAATACAGTGAAACGGGGATAAATAATACAATTTAAAAACAAAATCTTTTTAAGATCGCTTCATAGTGATAACTGGTGGTAAAAAATTGTGGATTTCAGGTAAACAAACCAATTTACTGTGGGTGATGCCATAAAAGCGCCTGATTAAAAACGATATAATATACGACGTATCACCCACATTATAATTATAATTATTATTATTATTATTATTAGCACCGCGTCTTACTACCCGTTCGGGTTATACGCACTTGCGCTAATGTGTAATGGTAGGGTGATCGTGAGATAAAATGAAGGACCTACAGTTTAACGTGGAATCCGAACCACGGTGGAGGCCTGGCATCATCCACATTGATCACGGGTATAATTTATCAAGATCATTTTATTTGGTTTGTTTGTGATGGGGTTTTAGGGCTTTATATCCTAGACAAGTGTACCGAAGAGATTTTTTCCTAAATGGTTTGACACTCTCCCTTAAGGAAATTGTAGGTATATTTTATGTGAATTTTACCTTTCTCAATCTTTATTCACGATCTTAATTAATATATATACTTGTGAACCAAGCATGTATTAATACACTTGGACGTTTAAATAATCATTTATTAACACTTCATGAGGTTTTGGAAGTACCGTAAGTGGGTGTATTCCGCATGGGTAGTATGATGTAGTACACACACACACACAGGCGAAGAATATTGGAAATGTTTCCGTGTTGTAGCATATTTGTTTTAATGTACAAAACGGAAGTTGTTTCCATATAACGACGGCACGTACCTTAATTTGTAAAACTAATACTACACATGAGGTTAGAAATACATCCCAGACGTGGAGCACAGCAAATAACATTGTATTTGTAAATTGATGCAAGGATTAGTTGTAAGCTTTGAAAGCTTACTAATACTTTACTGGCTGATGGCAGTACAGTTCCTAACGTGTAGTTGTGAGCTTACTGACAGTTTCCTGACTGATGGCCCTAACGTGTAGTTGAGAGCTTACTGACAGTTTCCTGACTGATGGCAGTACAGTTCCTAACGTGTAGTTGTGATCTTACTGGCAGTACAGTTCCTAACGTGTAGTTATGAGCTTACTGACAGTTTCCTGACTGATGGCAGTACAGTTCCTAACGTGTAGTTGTGAGCTTACTGGTAGTTTCCTGACTGATGGCAGTACAGTTCTTAACGTGTAGTTGTGAGCTTACTGGTAGTTTCCTGACTGATGGCAGTACAGTTCCTAACGTGTAGTTGTGAGCTTACTGACAACTTTCCTGACTGATGGCAGTACGGTTCCTAACGTGTAGTTGTGAGCTTACTGGCAGTTTCCTGATTGATGGCAGTACAGTTCCTAACGTGTAGTGGTGAGCTTACTGGCAGTACAGTTCCTAACTTGTAGTTGTGAGCTTACTGACACTTTCCTGACTGATGGCAGTACAGTTCCTAACGTGTAGTTGTGAGCTTACTGACACTTTCCTGACTGATGGCAGTACAGTTCCTAACGTGTAGTTGTGAGCTTACTGACAGTTTCCTGACTGATGGCAGTACGGTTCCTAACGTGTAGTTGTGCGCTTACTGGCAGTACAGTTCCTAACGTGTAGCTGTGATCTAACTGGCAGTTTCCTGACTGATGGCAGTACAGTTCTTAACGTGTAGTTGTGAGCCTACTGGCAGTTTCCTGACTGATGGCAGTA
This sequence comes from Timema californicum, assembly GCA_902141385.1. Classification (NCBI taxonomy): domain Eukaryota; kingdom Metazoa; phylum Arthropoda; class Insecta; order Phasmatodea; family Timematidae; genus Timema; species Timema californicum. The sequence continues at coordinate 13,514 of CABFOW010004250.1, forward strand.
CAGTTCCTAGCGTGTGGTTGTGAGCTTACTGAAACTTTCCTGACAAATGGCAGTACAGTTCCTAACGTGTAGCTGTGAGCTTACTGACAGTTTCTTGACTGATGGCAGTACAGTTCCTAACGTGTAGTTGTGAGCTTACTGACACTTTCCTGACTGATGGCAGTACGGTTCCTAACGTGTAGTTGTGAGCTTACTGACAGTTTCCTGACTGATGGCAGTACAGTTCCTAACGTGTAGTGGTGAGCTTACTGGCAGTACAGTTCCTAACGTGTAGTTGTGAGCTTACTGACAGTTTCCTGACTGATGGCAGTACAGTTCCTAACGTGTAGTTGTGAGCTTACTGACAGTTTTCTGACTTATAGCAGTACAGTTCCTAACGTGTAGTTGTGAGCTTACTGACAGTTTCCTGACTGATGCCAGTACAGTTCCTAACGTGTAGTTGTGAGCTTACTGACAGTTTCCTGACTGATAGCAGTACAGTTCCTAACGTGTAGTTGTGAGCTTACTGGCAGTTTATTGACTGATGGCAGTACAGTTCCTAACGTGTAGTTGTGAGCTTACTGATAGTTTACTGACTGATGGCAGTACAGTTCCTAACGTGTAGTTGTGAGCTTACTGGCAGTTTACTGACTGATGGCAGTACAGTTCCTAACGTGTAGTTGTGAGCTTACTGGCAGTCACCTGACTGATGGCAGTACAGTTCCTAACGTGTAGTTGTGAGCTTACTGACAGTTTACTGACTGATGGCAGTACAGTTCCTAACGTGTAGTTGTGATCTTACTGGCAGTTTACTGACTGATGGCAGTACAGTTCTTAGCGGTCTCAGTTTGGATTTAGTAAAATGTTTGTTTCCATCGCGAAACAGACAGTTATAAAGTCAAATGTACATACCTATATCGTTATTATTTATATGGATATTTGTTTTAACCTTTCGATGAAATTTTTTAAGGTGATACTATACTAATAATTGGCATTAGCAAAACTAATTAATCAGATGATGTAGCTACTATGTAATATAACAATAGTCAATTTTTTCTTTGTGCTATTTTTTAATAAATACCAGACTTTCAAAAGTATGAATGTAACCTTGTTTCAACTAGAATACGAAGAGGTTGTTTAACTTACTGACCCGGCCCCTGTTGACCTGTCCCGGAACGATAACAACTCGTCATACACACCGCAGCACTATAAACATTGAACTGACTCGAGGACAGGTTGTTTAACTTACTGACCCGGCCCCTGTTGACCTGTCCCGGCACGATAACAACTCGTCATACACACCGCAGCACTATAAACATTGAACTGACTCGAGGACAGGTTGTTTAACTCACTGACCCGGCCCCTGTTGACCTGTCCCGGCACGACAACAACTCATCATACACACCGCAGCACTATCAACATTGAACTGACTCGAGGACAAAGGACAGAGGTTCGCATCCAGCTCTGTCAGCTGTTCCACACCCAAGACAAAAGAACTACAGTGTTTGCGAACTTGATGCGCGCCGCCCGAGCGTGTTCGGAAATTCTGTGAACTATAGTTGAGTGCAAGTTTGAAGGTGTGTGGATCAGTTGAGAAGGTTCTAGAACCTTTCTACCCCTTACCCCTTTCCCTCGCCCTTGGTCCCCGTGGTTTGAGAGCACGTGGCACTTCTATAGGATATATAATGGTTGGAGTGCCTGATATGGACACACACTACGCTATGATTTCAAGGTGAGAAGCCTGATTCTTGAGTAGGCTTGTTAAATTATTCTAAATTCCTTTTGGTGCTAAATCTTTATCTTTAAAAATTATCGTTCTGGAGCTATATATTTTGGTCATTTCATGACGGCCAAATGTTCTTTGCCCTTGAAGCTTGAGACATGATGGGTGATCAGCCCAAAAATAACTTTGCTTGTCACGTGGTGTTTAGTGGAAGACATTTAGGCATTGTGGTCATAAACTTTAAATATACTAAATCCGCCTCACGTATATATTTTGAGATCTGATCTACGCCATCTTGGGGGCAGCTATGAAATTCATAGGATCTATTTTTACACTCCTTTTGAGCTATGTTATTTAAAATTGAGATAGTTTATTAATGTTAGATGCCTCGTATTACTTGTTATTTAAAGATAGGACCGAAAGTTGTCATGCTTATGTGAGATAGTTTATTATTATTATTATTATTATTATTAGCACCACGTCTTACTACCCGTTCGGGTTATACGCACTTACGCTAATGTGTAAATGGTAGGGTGATTGTGTGATGAAATGAAGGACCTACAGTTTAACGTGGAATCCGAACCACGGGGGAGGCCTGGCATTCTTCACATTCACAAGATGTCTTGTCAGAGGGGAAGGAAGGGTTTGGTAATAAGATAAATCTTTGATGTTCTAATATGGGAATACCATTTATTATATAGAGTTAAGATAGTTAGTTATTGCTGGACGCCTAGTATTAAATGTTACTAAAAGGTGGGGCCGCGAGTCGGCAAGCGCCATTCTTACGTAGGAATACATGTTTGGGTCTTAATATTAAATTATGCTTGTTTAGAGATCTTCCTATAAAATTGTTGGGCAAATTAGGGTCGTCAGTATCGGCAACTACTCTTTTCCAATTTGTCATTTGCGCTAGGGTTGGTTTTGAGGTCAAATTAATATTATAATGAAGATCAATTTTTGTTGTAAAAGCATTACATATTATGAGATGCCATTTTGAGCGTTTGAAGAAGTGGGCCACTTACAGCAAATGTTGTTTACATGCCTCTCTGGCGTTGGTGGTGTAGAGTGTGACGTCACACTTCGTTTGGCCTTTGGGCTGTACTGTACCTCTCACGCCTACCGCGTGAGTGTCTCACTCCCTCATACAGTTGTACCTTGTTATTTTTGTTTAAATAAAATACAACTCTTTTGTTACCTCTGTCTATTACTTGTGTGTAATGGATAAAGGGACGGGTAACATGAATAAGCCAATGCTAATTATATTTACGTTAGCGTAGCGGACAAGCACTAATAACGTGTTATTTTTTATAAAGGACAGAACATCTCTAAGCTGAGAGCTTGTAAGATGCTTAAGAGCTTGTGCTATTCACCTTATTTTTAATTTAGATCTTGTGTCCTTTGGCAGTCGAAATAGAAGTCAAGCTCCTCTATTTTGATTTGTTAGTGCTAGAATACCCCCGCTACCCCGTTTATTGAGTTTGTTTTTTACTAAAAGCTTTCCTACATTCCCTCCTGACAAAATAGAATACTTTTACTCTGAATCCTACCGTACTCATCCCTACTTTATGGTAATCAAGTGCATAACACCCGCTACAGTGGAAGCATGGTCTAAAGCGCTTCTCTTTCATTGGACTAGACTGATGATGACAGCAAATTTGAGGTTCAAGTCTTGGTCGGGTGTATTAAGAATGATTTTTTCCAAATTAGTTATCCAATGTCCCTCCAAGCAATTGCGGTAACATATTATATTAAGATAAACTTCCTCATCCTTAAAACTATTGGCGTAATTAATACATAGGCCTAAGTATAATAATCAAGCGTATAGCAAGACGTGGACAGATTCAAAACAACATATATCCGTAACCACGCGTCGCCTTGCTGTGCGGTCGGTGCCAATTTGATTAGAATAAAACAAAATCTAAAAAAAGTAGAAGTAATTTACCAACTAAACTAAATACATATCAGGAATAAATGATGATTATAGTAGTGATAATATAAATAATAAAATAAGACTGGTTAAATGTCTTAGACGAATATATGAATGTTAGGAACAATAATAGTTTTAAGAATTAAAGGTTATGTATGTATGTATGTGTGGGTGACCTGTTAGTCTAGGGGTAAGGTGTTAGACTTCTGTGCTGGAATCCAGGGTCCAATCCTCGGTCCTGGTATGGATTTATCTGATTACCAAACCCTTCCTTCACCTCTGACAAGACATCTTGTGAATGTGGGGAATGCCAGGCCTCCACCGTGGTTTGGATCCCACGTTAAACTGTAGGGTCTCCATTTAATCTCACAATCACCCTACCATTACACATTAGTGTGAGTTTAACCCGAACGGGTAGTAAGACGCGGTGCTAATAGTAATAAATATGAAAATGAATTCATGTTAGTGACTCCAGTATGAATGATTACAACCTCAATATTTTATAAGTTTCATAATTCTAAACCAAATTATGTTAAACGCGTATATATGAATGCAACCAAATTTCGTATTTTTCCAATGTTTATAAAACAAGAATTTATCCACATTGCATGATTATTAATCAAAATAACAGCAAGCCACATATGGCTCACGGTCCACAAGTTGTACATAGCTGGTATTAGGTGTCACTCTCACCATACACAGGAATGGCAAGGAGACCAGGGGTTGAAACCCGGTTATATGTACCAAGGGTGGTATTCCAGAGGGGGATCTACACTCTTCCTTCATGCAAATGCGGGTACTATTTGTATAACTCCAACCTTCCTTATTCACACTCATAAGGTTAATTATTAGTATTACATACGCTTATAACCCGAATGGGTGGTTAAACGTGTGGTTAGTAAAAAGCTAGTATTCTCATTAGTGTGCAAGAGGGCTAAGGTGTCAGCCTAGTTTTGTTAGGCTAGACAGCCCTAGTTATTTTACGAATGATGTTGATGAAAGCCTTATTAGCTTTGCTTTTCGAGCGATGAGGTTTGGAGTATATTATTAAGAGTAATGTCTTTGGTTAAGCTAGTTTGTAAGCTCAATACAAATATAATAAATATATGTTTAGAAAATTAAATTAAATTTATACGAATGTGTATATAGTCATGACCTGAGCCTCTTAAGAATCCAGCAAATACCCAACATTCTCACACGAACATTGTCCGCATGTTTTGTAGAGACTATCTATGTTGTCCGCTCCCAGGAGTATAGATTGGCACGATATATTAAAGTGGGCGTAATTAGTAATTAGTGCGTTCAACACTTTAGCCTAGTTAATAACGCGACTGCCTGCTAAGCTAGAGCACTCGGGTTGTATTTTCGTAACGGCTCAAAAGTACCAATCCTTAATTTTAAAAACAAACAACTCATAGTAAAAACCCTGGATGGAAGCCACTGGAACTTTACTTCCATGTCCTGATTCGTATCCACGGGCTTTCTGTATACAAACGGTAGACTTTACCTAATATACCAAAACATCCCCTAGCTTAGCCCTTAGAACACATCTGCTCAACAAACATTATGACCAAAGTAGCTATTTCGCCATATTTTGAAATGGCGATGAATCAGAATTCTCATTCAGAAGTGTTTGGATTGCTACCAAAACTTAGATTTATAATTTTTCAGTATTCATAAACGCTAAAACAAAATTCTGGATTTGACCAATTACAACATTTATACTTAGTAAAATATGTAATACAAATCCGCGATCGTTTCAATTTCATTCTGGTCCGTTTGATAACTCATAATCTCTGTATTATTATATAAAATACCAATTCTGAGTTCCACTAATTTGAAATAAAAATATATTACAATTATTACTCTAATTCAGAGTTGCGACTTATCAGTTACCCAGATTCGCGGCATGGTTAAAATAAATATTATCTACTAATAGGGGTGTCCTTTTCTCATCCAGGGGTTTGATCACTGGGGTGAATCAGAGGATCAGTGTCTATGTGTTTGATTGTTTTCCCTATCTCTGACCTCACTTGCACATATGGTCACAACAGCTAAGGCGTCGATCTCGCAGTAGACTGAAGTTGATGGCTGAGGGACAGAGTTAAAATATCATTTGATTGCTCTAGGGCGTAGTTATACTCTCCATTTAAATATCATCAGAGTGCTCTTTGGCGTAGTTATACTCTCCATTTAAATATTATCAGAGCTCTATGGCGTAGTTATACTCTCCATTTAAATATCATCAGAATGCTATATGGCGTAGTTATACTCTCCATTTAAATATCATCAGAGTGCACTATGGTGTACTTATACTCTCCATTTAAATATCATCAGAGTGCTCTATGGCGTAGCTATCCTCTCCATTTAAATATCATCAGAGTGCACTATTGCGTAGTTTTCCCCTCCATTTAAATATCATCAGAGTGCTCTATGGCGTAGTTATCCTCTCCATTTAAATATCATCAGAGTGCACTATTGCGTTATTTTCCCCTCCATTTAAAATGTCATCAGAGGGCACTATGGCGTAGTTATACTCTCCATTTAAAATATCATCAGAGTGCTCTATAGCGTACTTATACTCTCCATTTAAAATATCATCAGAGTGCTCTATGGCGTAGTTATACTCTCCATTTAAATATCATCAGAGTGCGCTATGGCGTAGTTATCCTCACCATTAAAAATACCATCAGAGTGTACTATGGCGTAGTTATTCTCTCCATTTAAAATACCATCAGAGTGCAATATGGCGTAGTTATCCTCACCATTAAAAATACCATCAGAGTGCACTATGGCGTAGTTTTCCTCTCCATTTAAATATCATCAGAGTGCTCTATGGCGTAGTTATCCTCTCCATTTAAATATCATCAGAGTGCACTATGGCGTAGTTATCCTCTCCATTTAAATATCATCAGAGTGCACTATTGCGTAGTTTTCCCCTCCATTTAAAATGTCATCAGAGGGCACTATGGCGTAGTTATACTCTCCATTTAAAATATCATCAGAGTGCTCTATGGCGTACTTATACTCTCCATTTAAATATAATCAGAGTGCACTATGGTGTACTTATACTCTCCATTTAAATATAATCAGAGTGCACTATGGCGTAGTTATACTTTCCATTTAAATACCATCAGAGTGTACTATGGCGTAGTTATCCTCTCCATTTAAAATACCATCATAGTGCACTATGGCGTAGTTATCCTCACCATTTAAAATACCATCAGAGTGCACTATGGCGTAGTTATCCTCTCCATTTAAAATACTATCAGAGTGCACTATGGCGTAGTTATCCTCACCATTTAAAATACCATCAGAGTGCACTAGGGCGTAGTTTTCCTCTCCAATTAAAATAGAAGCATAAAGCCTTAAAATACAAATCTAATATAACATAATATCATTTACTAAACAAACCGGCCCCGTGGTATATGGGCCAGTGAAACTGTCTACAAGTCAAAGAGTTCCTGGTTCAATTCCCGGCTGGTACCATGGGTATTTTTTCCGAAAGTAGTATCACCACAATGATCCACAAGACTTGGTTAATTAGACTCAGGTTGGGTTTAAGAGTTTCCACTGGCTCCACACCCTCACCATCACCATCACCATCACCTCATCGGGACATGGAAAGGTCCTCCACGGAAAGGATGTACAATTAGTACATTCGGGCGTCCCCTGGGCAGCGGTACATTAGTACTGACTAAATTTCCACAAGCTGGATTACGACTGATATAGCCCAGACGCACAGTAATTAATAATATATATTTACCACGCACACTCAACTTACCCTGAACCGTAGCAGTCTTACCTTGCATTATTCCACTACGGTATAGCTAATAAAATAGGACCATAGTGTAATCTTTCAAGGAGAGACTGTTACCTTTCAGGATATTGGAATGTTTATTTACCCGCAGGTCACGTGGACAGTGACATCAGTATCGACCGGCCTCATTTATTATTTCAGGAGCAGTACTAAGAGGCTTCTTTCTAAATGGTTTCCTCTATTCCACCACCCGAATGTGGTGACATTTCCTCTAAATTATAGCTTTCTCATGCCTGCGATACCAGTGAGACTATGTAAATAATCAAGACGGATGGAAAGATGTAGTTCAAATCCATACACAAATAAAGACATTACATTCTACAAACAATTTATTGAAATCGAAATACAATATTTTGAAACGAAAATGAAGTCTAAATTTTAGCAAAATTTCAAAGATTACATGATTTAAACTTATTTAATATTCATCCTTTCTTTGGACCATAACAATATTAAGGCCTGATTTTAGTTCAAGCGTATATACTGTTCTCACTTTATTATCCAACCAAAATAAATAGATGGAGACATTGACTTAACATTTGTAAGTTATGTGAAACTAATTAATATACATAGTTCCAAAAACATAATGTAAAGTAGACCATCATATTCCACCAAAGATGCAAATCCACTCCTCATTTCTCAGACCTCCATTTAAACAATATCTTTGCTTACAGCTTGGAGCTATTGTTGTTGTATTTACATTTATTTCAAATAAATGTGTCTTGTTTTCAATAGAGCTAGAACTTTAGAGTGATAAGTTATTTTGTATCTCATATAGTTGCAGAGATATGAACCAAATTGAAGATATTCGCTAATGTAATGTAGCCTCAAATCATTTCCCCGTAAAAACGAGAGGCGCCATTTTGTTTGTAAGGTAAACAAGGTCTAGATACGAGTTTTATTCAAAATATATCAATCTGATTTTGATGAAAAAAGCTTTCTTTAATTTTCTCACTAAGTTAAACTATCCTTAATTTTAAGGTTGGATAAATAATTTTGAAAATCCCTCCGAGAACTTATACAAGCCCTAAACACCAAGTTTTAGCCCGATGAATAAAATGGTCTTGCCTCAAGGTCAAAATACAGATGGACATCCGGCATAACTAAAACAAATTTTTGTTGATAATGGTGTTATGAAACGTTGACATTCATCAAAATTTCAAGTTAAATTTTTTGAAGATCATTATAATTCCTGTTTCCGATGAAACTTGGATATGGTCGCATTGATTAGGGTATTAGAGGGTGGGCTTCATCACCAATTGACCCGTTGGGTTGAGCTATGGAATATCATGGTAGCATTTGTGGTGGTGGAACATATAATCTCTCACTTTCTAGAAGTAGATAGAGGGTTGATTCAATAAAAGTACCGCCATCGTTTTGCCTCCTCCTTCCACCAACTTCGATTGCAACAAACGTTTTATGACCATCTGCTTCAGCATGTAAAATATTATAATAGCAGTGTAAGTAGTTAAAATATTGTGGACTAGTATTTGGTGGACATTTGATTTAGCATTGTTTGCCGTCAATGCTTCCAAAACAATATGGAAATGTTCATCGTTTGTCGTAGTCCTCAGTAACTTGTTGTAGGCTGAGGCCTGAATTCATCCCTTGGTTCTTTCCAAATAGCATTACATGTCCCGAACCTACTGTTGTTTTACCCACTCGCTTGAGAACGAAAGGCGTATCCGGTAGTAATATACCTGCAACAACATATACAATAGGTTAGTAACCCGCCTCAGTGGCATAGTTGGCTAACGTGCTAGTTTCTTGTTGAGCTAGACTGCCAAGGGCGGGAATATCGAGGTTTGAATCTTGGTTGGGTGAATTGGGGGTGGTTTTTCCTAAATGGTTTTCTATTCTCCCTCCATGATATTGTCAGTTCCCTTTCTTACACTTCAACCTTCCCAATTCCTAGCCCAGTAGTGTAACTAGTACTTAATCGTATAACTCAGACGCGGTGCTAAAGAAAATAGGTTAGTTAAATTTTTGTTTACGTGAAACTGTACAAAAAAGTTTGTAGCTATGAATAATGCGTGTTTGACAGACACCACGGAGGAAAAGCAGAGTCATCATCCTATTAGTACATTTAAAGAAACATTTATAACTCATTATTATATTTAAATAAACTGTTTGAAGTGAAGTTTCTTGCACTTACTAAGTGAATGGGTGAAATCACAGTGAAATAAACAGTAGGAAACTTTTAAATTATTGTAAATACATCTTTACTAAAACGTATTTTTTCTTGTCAAATTACTAGTGTTGAGTATATATTAGTTCTATTATTTATTTACTTACTGGGAGTGTAGCCAAACTAAAATGGAAAAACTTGAAGGACAGCTACAGGAAAAAATTCAAAAACTTCCAGTCACCAGATCTGGATCGCAAGCAAAAAATTTAAACATTAAATGGCCCTACTTTGAAACTATGTCATCTGTAAAGGAGTACGTGGATCCTATTGGTGACGAAGGCAATTTACAAGAAATTGACGTATCCGGTGATCGTGATGATAACAGTTTAACAGAAGATAATATGGTTGAAGAGGTCGGAAATAATTCACCCTTATTTCAAAATGTCAGAAAAGTAGAACTCATCAAATGGATATGAAGAGGTTTCTCGAGCTGGAAGAACAGATCTCAGCATTGTTAAAGGAACAGGCAAACAGAAAAGCTGACTTGCAATTTTTCAGAAGTTTGCTTCCGTCCATGGCATTATTCTCCAAAATTTAAAAATTAGGGTTACATGCGAAAAACAACAAGTATTAAAGAATAAACCACGCACTAAAAAATCTCAACAGTGCAACAAACCCAACAAAAACAGACCCAGATAAAAGAGAAGGATCAACTTTTTTTACGAAAATCAAGAAGGGCAGACTTACTTGCATTTATATTAAAGTATTCTTTACAAAAAACGGAATGAAATTAAAAAAGAAGTGAACTCTCTTTATAAACCTTTCCTACTTTTATAATATTTTGTTTTCCTTGTTGACAATTAGTACAAAAACAAATATTGATTAATAAATATTGTCATAATGACTGGTTCTATAATTTTTTCTGAACAAAGAATTTTTTTCTTATTTCCAGACATTTTCTTATGTTTAGAAAATGGCTCTAGTGTTTGTAATAACTGAATAAGCGTAAGTTTTACTTTTCCACTTTTCAATGTTAGAATAGATTTATAAAATCATTCTATAATAGACCATTGATATTATATATATCTTAATGTTACTATTAGTCATTATTTCGGGCAGATGGGTCTTCTCCAATTTGTAGTATTTTTCTTGATTCTGTTTTCCACTTTTTCTAATAATGTATCAAAGCTTTCCACTGACAATACGTAAGTATTCAAAGAATTTACTTTGAAATCCTCGAAGATTGCAGTATATATGGTGGTATTCTCCGTAATTAGAACGAGCTTGGCAAACAGGGTGCACTCCTTACCCGTACTTTCTTTCTCTCTGACCTAACAGGAAAAAAAAAAAGTTGTTAACCAATTTTCACGGAGCAGTGCTCTTCAAAGCGACCTCGGTAACGGCATATTGAAAATTGAATAAATATATTTTCAATTACTCTTGCCTTATTGCCGCTGACCAGTTTTTTTAAAAGCTGCGTAATTTTTCCTTTTTGACTATCACCAGTCAAAGCTCTTCAATATGTCTGCGCCCTTATTTAGACCACCCGGTCATTATAGAAGGTATTAGAGGTTGTAAACTACTGTTAACCGGTTAAAAAGAAGCTCAAGAGCGGATATTAGTGGTTTAGTGTTGTGTTTATAGAGTGTAGCACAAGTGAACACAACAGTTTCCGATGTTACTCACATCCCCGGCTGTGGGGTTCGAGGGCAGTATTGCTCCATTTAACTCTCATTGTGGACTGTGGGCTCAATATAATCAATAACATCATCTTCCTGGGAAAAGTCTCCTGTTCAAGTAACAGGATACCTACCACGCAGTACACACACTGATAGCATGTTTGACTCTGACCAAAGAGCTGGGGTTCGAATTCCGGTGTTGTTTGTTCCTGATCCTCTGTGCTTTAGAATGTTGGTGAGTTTACTTAAAGTTTGACCTCATTTTAATTAGCTTTCTGATTAGTTTGTGTACGCTTTCAATTGAACAAGCATACATTAAGCCTTTTTAAAGATGAAAATCCTTGAAATGATATGTTAATAATATAAATGGTAGATCATAATTTGAATAAAAACTCTCTCAAATATTGTGACTCTCTGTTTTGACCACAAATGACACCACTTTCTTAAGGTAGACCATATCTAGTGTCCTGTACCCTCCACCTTAGGGTCGACCATATCTAGTGTCCTGTACCCTCCACCTTAGGGTCGACCATAATCTAGTGTCCTGTACCCTCCACCTTAAGGTCGACCATACCTAGTGTCCTGTACCCTTCACCTTAAGGTCGACCATACCTAGTGTCCTGTACCCTCCACCTTAAGGTATAGCATATCTAGTGTCCTGTACCCTCCACCTTAAGGTATACCATATCTAGTGTCCTGTACCCTCCACCTTAAGGTAGACCATATCTAGTGTCCTGTACCCTCCACCTTAGGGTCGACCATATCTAGTGTCCTGTACCCTCCAACTTAAGGTAGACCATATCTAGTGTCCTGTACCCTCCAACTTAAGGTAGACCATATCTAGTGTCCTTTACCCTCCACCTTAAGGTCGACCATATCTAGTGTCCTGTACCCTCCAACTTAAGGTAGACCATATCTAGTGTCCTTTACCCTCCACCTTAAGGTAGACCATATCTAGTGTCCTGTACCCTCCAACTTAAGGTAGACCATATCTAGTGTCCTGTACCCTCCACTTTAAGAACATAACTAAGATGATTAGATCAATTTTTGTTTATAACAAATGGCTAATATTAAATTTTAGCATGGACTTTTTTTATTTATTCAGCTCAAAATGTATGGTTAATAGCTGTCACACATTTTAAACAAAATTTGTTTTATGGGATATTTTGAAATAACAAACACTAATTACATTTTTAATGAGTTTCAACGCGCTATAAATTCCTCTTAGCTTTAAGAGCAACACAAACTATGGTATTTATTGTAGAAATGGTAGCTTTGAAGCGTAAAAAACAAACAAAAAAAACTCAATTATTCTAAAAGTTTCTGTTGTGACACTGATAACATTTATTTTATTTGTTTGAGGAATGCTTATTCTAAGTTTCTAACCGTTCACCTTGATCTCAGAGCTGTGACACTTCATTTGTAACGTATTTAATGAGTGATTATTTAATGTTTTAATAGTATTTTTAATCATAAAAAAATAAAACGATAAGCTTATAAACCAAAAACTATATGTTTAGACCTTTAACTTTCATTTTGACCTTAGCTATAGCCCCTATAAACAGATAATAAATCTTTAAATCTCTTTATAAATTAGATATTCTCTCTGTCTGTTTGTTGACAGAAAAATGAAAAAGTACTATTCTGATCTAGACTTCTGTTGTACGCCTTATTTTATGTGGTTACATTAACGTTTTAAATTTAAGTTTAAGTGTAAAAATCTTCTTAATAAATCTACTTGTTAATGAGTGGTTTGGAGATTTCAACCAATCAAGTATAAATCTCCCTAGCAACAAGTGTTTTAGAATGGAAAAAATCGTGCTAATATAATAAAAAATAAATGTTGTTTGTTTGTTGCTCAATCATGACTGTACTGATTATGCGGAAATTTCTCATGGACATAGCTTGTACGTACGGTTAAAATTTCAAATCCAGTTAAAAATCAATAAAATCTGTTTTACTCAAATATTCTGTATTATATCATAGAATCAATATTTATCATATTGAACGTAGAACTTATTTTTCTCTCTTAGTTGATCACCAAATCAACAGCGCACAGATAATTATTACAGAACACATTTCATATTTAAATTAAATAAACATTTTTTGTATTGAATGTTTAGTATTTAGGTTAGTAGGAAAACCCCTTAGCAAATATATCTTATATATTCTTAATTATTTGAAATTTCTAAGCATAAGTAGGTGAAATAAAGGTTCTCTAAATTTTCTAAATTTATTGAAATATCTACTTCACAGTGTAGTAAAAGATTGCAATTTTAAGGCAGATACAAGAGCTACACAAAACAACCAGAAAATGTTTAATTTTAAAAGTTAATGTTTTGAAAATGGGGACTTGTGCTCTCCCCAAACTTGCCTAGGCTAATAGCTACTTCCAGTAGGGTAGGAAAGTGAAATATTTACATGAATGTATAGGAACAAACTTGAATAACTACAATAGCCTGAATATTAATAATATAAAAACAAGGGTCAGTTTAATAATGGGCGGGGGGGAGGGTGGTGGAAATTTACCAACTCTAGAAAAAAACAACTATTTGGTGTGGTATAAAAATAAAATTAATCAGGAAGGTGGATGTACTATCCCAAATAACTAGAAACCTTATTAAAGTTTTTGAATTTTTAAATTAAAATTTGTAAAATAAGTGCTGAGGTTCTAGGAATTTTGAAATTAATAAAAAAAACTCTTCTAAGTGTAGAAATATGTTGTAATATTTGCAATCGTGTACAAAAACCACCCCAGATAATCGAAAAATAATGCAAATTTGAAAATGGGTTACATTTAAAAGGGTGCTCAAAATTTCCAAAACTATTAAAATAACAGCTTTTTTGTGTTGAAAAATTAAAACTTATCAGGTAATTGTGGGTACCGAAATCTCTCTGTAGAAACATTTTAATTCATTTTCACACTTTATTAAACCGTTATGCTATGCTTTCCAATATATTTTGTTACAATATTTAACATTTAGTTTTACATAATAATGACTTACGATCGCTCTTAGGCAAATATTGCATTATCTATGCATTTCATCCGTTTTCTAACCCAGTTTATGGGCTGATTAATATTTCGATCAAATATTGTTTTTAAAATGTATTGGTTGACATATATGGTTTGGGATTGTCGTGTGTACTTGATATTGTAAAATAAGAAATTATATAAAAAGGGCAGGCGGATGTTGAAAATCTTAATTCAATATAATTCTTATGTATGTTTGTTCTCACGAATTATATATACGATTCTAAACACCCTAGACATCTAAAATTTGGCATGCCAATGGGCTTTGGGATATTTTTCTAGATAATAAAAACACTAACATTAAATACTACAAAATCAACATAGCGTATTGAATTATGCCACAAACGTTGAAAATGTATAGTTTATTTTCTAAATTTAAACTGTTTCAATACTCGGTGAATTTAGATTGTTTTAAGCCTTTAGCAACCAATTATTTATGCCAAGTTGAGCTTCTTGTTTTTACCATTACCAACAGGCAAGAGTTTAAATATTGTGTACCTAAAAAGTTGACAACTTATCTGAAAAATTATTTCAGCTTTTACACTAATCAATGTACATATTATATTTCTATTCTAACATTATGGTATTTTCAGCCTACCTTTTGGGTTATTTATCACAATAATTATTCAAACCAATAAAAGGTTAATATTTAAACATAATTCAATATTTGTTAACATTTTTCTGTGGTTAATTTCATGCACTAAAAATAACAAAGTTACTCAATAAATTTCCCGTAAGAAGAATGATAACACGAGCTAGATATTAAATAATTCCTAATTCTACTGGATTGACATTATACATACATACACTTACCCCTAAGTAAAAGGGGAGCTTTACCAGCTCTGCTCCCACACAGACATTAAGATATACTTCGAGTTGCGAAGCTGATCTTAAACTAAAACAAGGTGCACTGGGTGTAGTATATTATCTCATGTTGTGCTTTCCCACCTTCTCTCTAGGGGAGTGATTAATCCCAATCATATATTTCTCAGAGCTATACACATTTTGCAGGATAGGAGCCAATGCTTACATTCATCCCACAAATAACTGAACAAATGTTTTATTGTACTAGTGACCGAGTATTATAATGCGTCAATCTTCAGAGTATTTGTATTTGAATTATATCTCAGGATTTAAAGTGGAAATTATATCAGTCACGATACAAGTGTTTCATACACCTTTAAAATAAAGAGGGTTTAAACATTAGAAGTTTCTTAAAAATAACGGGGACAAAAATACATTCTCTCAAAATATTAAATGCTACATCGGTTGACACGTTACTAAAGGTCATGATTTTCTGATCCGGATTGCGGGAAAGAGATAGGTCAGGGCTCTTCTCTTGAAATGGTGTTTATTTTTATAAATAGTATTCCATTATTCCTACATGCAGATGTACGTAGGTATATTTTCTCTTAGTTCTATCTTACTCAAGCCTTATTAAGTAGTGTAATATAAAGTAAAAGTAGTTCTGACGGGTATTAATACGAGGTGTAAAATTAACTGATAGATAAATTTAAGTTTGTTGTGTTTTCACTCCAAAATAACATGACTACTTCTAATAAGATTAAATACAACGTGAACAGTAACTCTTAACAATAATAAAGCCAAGCGAGTTTTATTTCTCGAACAAAAACATCAGCTATTCACGTTATCGAATTGAACGCCCCCACGTTCATTGATGGATCCATTGTCCTATCGTTAGAGAAAAGTGTCGATATCGTTCATGTGGAACATGTGCAGTTGTACACGTTAGTTCTGTAATCCTTAGTTCAATACCCGGCTGACTCTCATTACTCAAACGGTTTACAATGTCTCGTAGCGCTGCTGGCTGATGGATTGTCGCGATGCATGATTAATCGTCGGTACGGGTTCAGGATATTCAAAAAGGTCAAGGTCAGAAGACTCAATCAGTTTTAACAATTATTATTAAATTTATAATGAAATTTTATCTAATTAATTTTTGTCACAAAAGTTAATTTGAAAGACGATTTGAAACTATCTTTGTCTAGAACATCGTTTACCCAGGTAGAAAGGTAGAAAGCTTGCCTTGAACTGTTTCGCTGTGGTTATGGTGTAATACGTCAAGTCTGCTAACTTTCAGGGTACATTGGGTGTATGGAGACATATTTGTACTCTCTTCTCGGGAGTCAACAGCACTCTCGTATAAGAATAACAAGCATCTCTGGTCTAATGGAGGCTTGGTTGACCTCCGAGTCTCGACAAAATATTCGGTCCTAAATGTAGCCTATATATAAAATAAACATCCATTCCATTTTAATACTCATATGTGTACACTTATGAAGTGTAACGGCCTATTTTGTTGGTATTTGTGATGACCAAGTTTGTATTTTGATGTTTCTCTTTATCTAAATCCGTGGATCGGGTAGCTTATAACAATTGACAAGACAGGCACGTCCTATTATGTCAGTTATTAATGATTTTACACTGAATATGCTATGACCCCCCCTGTTTGGGGGTTTAGACTCTTCGTGACACCCAGTTACATATGGGGGGACTGGGGGGACACCTAACAATATCCCTTCATTCTCCATTTATCCATGTTGGAATTGGAGTACCCCTAGTAAAAGCAACCTCTCTGTAACGTGTTCAAAAGGCAAGGCTCTGAGAGAACGTAGATAACCCAACTTAGAGAGTTATCAGTTCTGTACAGTTCACACCTTACCTGCGCCAGTAAACTTGGTTGAGGGGGGGCTAAAACGTGCGTGACTACGACGTCATGGAATCTGGGTTCAGGAAATTATAAGATTTATAAAAATATATCTCATTTGTGCGTGTAGGGGAAGTGTAAAACTTTTTAAGGAAAGCCCCCACAGTATGCTTATACTCAACTGTGACTACAACTTAAAGAGAGCGTATAGCCCGAACGGGTAGTAGGACGCGGTGCTAAATATTATTATTATTAACTTAAAGCGTTTAAAGAACTGAGCCATACGAACTTTAACACCAGCCTATTTTAAAATTATCAATAAATATCGAGTGTTTTTTATACTTAACTAAAAATTAAAATGTTTAAATTATGACTACGGCCAAAGTGTAACTTGCCTAAAACTATTCTTGTGTAATCATTTAAAACCATCTACAGTAAAATTATGTTATATGTGGTAGCATTTGTCCTGCAAATGATTTGATTAAATGTTTACAGTGATTAAAGTTAAGATGCTGGTTAACTCTTTTGATGAATATTGCCTAGTTTATAAAGAAGTATTCTAAAAATAGTATAGATCAAACAAGCATATTATAGACCAGTGTTTCCCAAACTTTTTAGAACATTTTAGAACAGCAAGCCTTCGCAAATTGTCTGTAGACATGGAGGGGTGGTATTAAAAAAAGTATTTGTATTTCATTTATGCCTTATCTTCTCCCCCCTCCCTTTTTATTCATTTTTTCACTTTCCCAATTTTTCGTGATCTTATATTTTAAATTAAATAACAGAGTTTTAACATCTCAAAAACATTTTTGCGACCCACAATTTTAGGAACCACTATTATAGAGCATGGCCAGCCAAAATAAATAAGTATGAAACTAGCTTCAAATTATTTTGTGAGGTAATCAAATTAAAAACTGTGCTCATTAAATTAAATTTAAACAAATCATATACTCGTTGATCAATATGCATAATCAAACCCACTTGAAAACGAACATAAATTAATTATAACCTTGAAATGCAAGACGACGATAATAAATGTCACGCGCACGCACACTAGAACGTGTGTGTGTGTGTGTGTGTGTGTGTGTGTGTGTGTGTGTGCAGGGTTCCACCTGAACTGACTCCTATAATACGATGTAAATACTGTTGCGCAAAATATTTTCCCTCGCGAAGTACCGCGAGCTTGCAATAGATGGTTTGGCTGACACTGCTGTAAAGTAGGAATATCCATCTTTTGAAATGTATGTTGACCAAATAAATGAGATATTTGCTTTGGAACTATCTTCGCCAACAGACGGTGGCCGCTTGGTTGGTAGGCCCTATAGCTCGATTGCAGGTTGGCGTTGCAGTGTTTTTCTACCATGAACCATAGTGCTAAGGCCCTGGGTCCTTGGTTTGTGGTTGGAATTCATGCCGCCAGG